>VUQR01024451.1:0-12237 GCA_015108515.1 Hemichromis elongatus
TTAAGCCTAATCTTAAAAGTAGAGATAGTGTCTGTCTCCCGAATCCAAACTGGAAGCTGGTTCCATAGCCAATGAAGAGAAGCCAATACAGGAGAAATATGCTCTCTCTTTCTAGTCCCTGTCAGTACTCTGGCTGCAGCATTTTGAATTAATTGAAGGCTTTTCAGAGCGTTTTTAGGACTTCCTGATAATAACGAATTACAGTAGTCCAGCCTGGAAGTGATAAATGCATGAACTAGTTTTTCAGCGTCACTCACAAAGCTTGAATCGTTCAAAACTGGCTTCTTGAACATGACGGTGAGTTCACTGTACTCTAACAGTCTCCACAGTCACCAGATCTCAATCCAGTAGAGCACCTTTGGGATGTGGTGGAACGGGAGATTCTCATCATGGCTGTGCAGACCTGCTGACTGAAATCAGTCAAGGAGTGTTTTCAGCAGCTCATTGAATCTAGGCAACCCATTTCTAGCAAGATACACCAAATTAAGTAGCCATGTGTATATTCACTTCTGTAAATCAATCTGTAAAAATAGGTCAAAAATACGTTTTTTTTTAATTTTCAGGACTATCATTTAAATTCAACCAGCTGCAGTGCCTCCCACCAACCTATTTACCTACACGTACTTGTTACATTGTAGACTGCTGCATAATGAAGCTGGTTGCAACAGTCTACATAGTAGATGGAAATGCTTGGTTGCCATGGTGATGTGGTTAAAGATTCATTTCTAACATCTGAAAAACCGCTGGAATCTGCAGAAAAGGCTTCCTGTACATATACATTACAGCGCCAAAAGAAATTAAAGCGGTTGAAAATACAATATAATCCTAATGGATTCTCAAGGTGGGTCGGCCAAATGTGTGTGTGTGTGTGTGTGTGTGTGTGTGTGTGTGTGGGCTCATTTCTATTTAAACTGCCTATTTGTTGCACACCTACCAGCAGTGTGAGATCACTCAGAACAGATTACATTAAACCAAATCAAATAACAGTGTTTGAATGACCGTTTCTGTGAATTGTGTTTCACTTCAGATTTGTTCTCTGTGTCTCTCGTGCTTCACTGCCTTTAGTGGATGTGTACAAAAGGAAGGCTGTTGTCTCTTTCAGCCCTTTGCATCACTGTGTATGTGCATATAATTAAATAGAGCCTGTGAGGAAGGATGCGACTGAGTGTGTGTGATATGCGCGCATCTGTGCGATAGCAACATCTGATAGCTGTATAAGCACAGACTTTGTAATGGTTTTTGTGTAATGGACCATGGCCGGACTGTCAGCTGTGCACCGGATAATGTATCCATGCTACATGCACACACTCATTTATCCTTCTTATCGCTACTTGATCACACAAAAAGGCACAAACAGGCTCACGTGCATGCTGATACTTCCTGCACGTCAGAAATCTCGTCAAGAGTTTCTCGCGCTCCAGGACTCGTTCTCTGCACACTCGTGCAATACGGCCACGTTTATTAGATACACTGTTTGCAGTGTGACCTCGCAGTCCTTGAAGCTTGAAGGAAGTAATTACATTGATTAATTGGATGTGGTTCCTATTGATTAGCACAGCAGCTGTGTCTATTGTTTGGCACACAGCTGGCTCCACCAGCACGACACAGTAATGTATATATTAAAGACGGGTCTTAAACAAACCAAAGCAGTGATCCATATTTGTACTTGTTTACATATTCAATAAGCCTCGATAAGCTTCTACTACGGGGGTGCAGTAATATGCACTTGTCAAAACAAAAAAGCAACAAAACGCTAAGCCCTCGGGGATTAAGCCAACCTTAAATGCCAAGGCAAGAGCAGGGGCCTGTTTCGGCGAACAGAGCTCGGTTTAAAATTAAATAAAACTAACAAATGCTCTTTTTGGCTCCCGATAACAGCCTTCCTCCTGCCCTCCAATATAACATCTTAAATTGTATTGCCTCAAACAATCAGCCCTTGAGATAACGGCTCCAAAGACAAGCTTGACCATCTTCTGCACATCATTACTAGCAGGAATTTGTCTCAGAGCCCTCAGCTCGGTGCATCCATGAGTCTCCATGTGTCCTCCTGACCTTTTTGTGTGTATTTCCCCTGCTATTCTCAAACTGAACAGGGTAATTTATTGCGCGATACAGATCACAATTCAATAATCCTCGAATTAGATGATGATTTATGTGTAAGGAGACAAAGAAGAGTACTGTGAGCAGCAGAATTTCCCTCTGGGACACACCAGAAGGCCTTGGACTGGGAACTGCTGCCTCACTGTGCACAAACACAAAATGAGCACGGGCAGCGAGAAAGTGCCGGCTCCTACCACCCCCTGCCAGCAGCTGTCACTCATCAGCACTGGGTGCCAGAGAAGACCAGAGCGAATCTGCTCTCGCCCATTGTTTGCTCTCCTCAAATCGCCCAAGCAGTGAAGTAAATCATCTATTTACTATGCCAGTAAACCAGAGGGGACTTTCCTGTGTGCTGTAATACCTAATAAGCCTATAGCAGACGGAGATTACAACTCTTCTAAAAGGAGCCGTCTCCTTAGTGCTTAGTCACAAGCTTAATCATTTGTGTGACAGATTGTCAATATGACTAAATCCTCTGATATTTGTCTGCTTTGTAAATGATATCATGCAACACAAGCCCTGAATATCGTTTTATTTGCTTAAAGTTTGCCATGCAGAGCTTTTCTGTTTCTGCAAAATGAAAGGGGGGGATAAATACCTTTTAGAGACTAGAGTGGAAAAGAATAAGTAGTCATGAGAGGTCTAGCAGTAAAAGAGTGATGACAATGCATGCCTCCCTGGGCATACCTGAGAAGGTGTGGACAATTCAGACAATGAAGCCCACAGACCTATGCACTGCCACTGCAAGGCCAATGAAGGTGCAGGGGGCATAACAAATAATATAGTGATCAAATCACTCTCGTGTGGCTCTAAGCTGCTGAGGAGCAAGTATACACCTCCCTACAGCATCTAGCTCTGGTTGTGAAGCAGTGGGGGTCGAGTTCTGAGCTTCTTGAAAACATGAATAACTCACTGAGAAAATGCAAATTTCTAACTTCCAAATAGGACAGCTTCATTGTAAAATCCCCTGCTGGGACTCACTCAGGACACTTACCAGAAGGTGGTCTCATACAAAATTGACTACGCTCCAGTCGCATTATTTATGCTCATCTGGCGCCCTCCTGTGAAAACACGAGGAATCACAACATGGGCCCGACAACCTATTTCATGCTGCTACAAGATTTGCTCATACCAGTTCTGTGGGAGATCTGTAATCTCTTTGATTAAGTATGTATGTGCATGTCTTTTACAGACTTTAACGCTAACGCTTTAAATACCGATGGAGTCAATACTAAAAGTAACTACTTTTATTATAATTTAGTTACTACATACTAACTTCAGTAATTAGAAGTCAAACATACTCCACAATCGATCAGAGTCCAAACCAGAACAGAAGACAAGGACAATGATGCAAATATTGTTGTGAAAGATCAAGTGTCAATAATCCAGCATGACATTTATTCTGGTGGGCCATGACTTCAGCTGATACCAGTATCTCAACACCCACCAACAAGCTGATATCCTTCTACACATGTAAATTGCCTCCTCATATAGGGCATGCTTTTTTCTTTTCTTTTCTTTTCTCTTCATCTCTTCTCTTCTTTAAAATCTTCTTTACACTGCCTAGAATTGCTGCATCTGCAAGCTCCTTTGGAACCCACCTCCTTCACAGCTCCTCCTCTCGGGCAGTCTTCTGACCTAATGAGCCATCTGTAGTCACTGACTGCCTGCTCTATTGTGTGCTGTGGGTTTCAGTGTTGCTATGCTAAGCTTCCTCTGGTTTTCCATTTTTGCAAGAAAGAGCAAGGAGGTCTAATAAAGCAGCCATTGTCCTAAAAATAAGAGCTAAAAATGGAAATTTCAACCTTCTTTTACCTGTTTTAGTTCTGCCTGAAATATCATTAACAATGGGCAGATAAATATGTGTATCCACAGGAGAGAATTTAGGTTATTGTTGCTTTCTGTTTTGAGATTTCCTCCTGTTAAAAGCGAGGTTTTCCTTCCCACAATCACAAAGTGATAGTGATAGGTCATCTGATTGTTGGGGTTTTCTCTTCATTATTGTAGACCCTTTACCTTAAAATATGGAGGATTTTGAAGTGACTGCCATTATGATTTGGCACCATACAAATAAAACTGATAAGTAAATACAATTGAATTCTTACAGTCCTAAACAGTTTGGGCTTTACAACGGTGGATTTAAAAGTCATCATCTTGAGTCCTTAACAAGTCTAGATATCTCTAAATTATACCTTCCCATGACAAAACCTAGTTCAGGATACTCATATACAGTAAGCATGTAACAGCCACTTTAAGTGCATCATCATATGTTTCAGACATAACACTCTGATCCAAGTGCTGGCACTGAGACAGAGTGAAAACTGAAGAGGGTCGTGGCTTTTTCAGAAGTGACTGGAGTGTCTTGTTCAGACTTAGTGCTCCTGGATTTTTCCACAATGCTTTGGATTAAAAAAAAACCCCCAGCACAAATACACAGGGCAGTGCAAACCAGTCAGTCAGCTGAGACCACCAGCACAACAAAAGTGTTTCCACGTGTTCTGCACCTACACATTTGTACTGAACCAGTCAGGTTCCTTGCTAAGGACCAAATTTGTGTTTGGGAAGTAAACTATAAGGAGATTATGATCTATATACACAATGTCAGAATTTTTTTTAAAATTCAGAAATTTGGCATTGTGTACAGATACCTCAGATTTGTCCATCATGTTTAAAGCTATTTACTTTACTTGCTGTGGCAACGCCAATCTATTCACAGACGTGCCTCCCCAGATCTCTTGCCTACATGCTGGTGCAATGTGTAATTGGTTTTTGAAGGATGTGAGGAGTGCTGTATGGATACACTGTATCCATCCATACTGTATGGATGGTGTCAGTGGACACCAGGGACAATGAACTTCAGATGACCTTGAATTGAAGGTTGTGGGGGAGAGAGAGAGAAAATAACCTGGGAGTGTGTGTATTTACAGTAAGATCAATTCAAGCCATTTAGATTTAAAGCAAAGCTTGAAATAAAGGAGCCCTTACCAGCTTTCATCACCTCCACGTGTATTTTAGTCTTTCATAGTAACGGCTTTGTTGCCTTCATTTTCATGTGTATAAAAGCGAGCTGCTGACTGACTGACAGGCATAAGTCAAGTCCAGCTGCGTCCTTTTCTATGAAATGTTCATACACAACAGTGCAGGGCCATTACTTCAGGCTGGATTTCATCTGTGGAGACTGCAGTTGGATTCCAAGGTAATGTGAACACCGGAATACAAAAGCCGATAAACAAAACAGAGAAGAGGCTATGAGGACAGGTACAGCAGCGTGGAAAGCTTTCAGGTTGTAAAGAAACTATTGGAATTCAAAATCTACACACGACAGGTCACCAACAAAAGAATCGACCGCATCCTCAACAAAACATCACGTCCACTCCGGAGAGAACAGAGATACAAGTATCAAACCAAACAAAGATGCAGCAGCAAGAATGGAAACGCTTAAAAAAAAACAAAAAAAACTTGAAGCAAAGCGTTGAAATAAGTGTGGAAAAAATGCATTTTGTATCTTATTTAATACTCTGAGTACCTAATATTGTTTTAGACTGTTTTTTTTATTAAATTATGTGAATTTATTAGTATCTTGTACCTCTGTTATTGTAGTTTATGTCTCATTTAATGTTATGACTGTTCACCCAGGGACTGCAGGTGGAAATGAGCTAGTAGCTAAATCTGGGACGAGCAGTTCCTGTGCAAGATTAATGTTTTTGTGCTGCCAAATAAAAAAGAAAAGTGAGCATGAAGTGTCAACAATCCACACTGTTCTAGCTCATCTGTGAAACAAGCAGGAGGTCAAATCATGGCCTGGATGTGCATGACTCACCTGCACTGATGATGGAGGAGATGATCACAGCAACACAAATACATTTGTTTATTTTTGTTTTTTAGTGCACTGCATTCATGATACGGATTCAAATATTAGACTTTATCCCTTTTACCTCCTTGCAAATAACTTCTGCATTATATTTGCAGAAAATGGCAACTCTTTATGTAACAAGACAGACTGTACTGCATGCACACGTGCCAGCCTCTGATTCTGTCACGTGAACACGTTTTGAGTTTGGGTGGAAAGGTCACCTGCTACTCTATTAACAGAATTATCTAGGATTTTCAGGGCAAACTAACTAATTATCCTTTAAAGAGAGATGAACACAAAGAAACAAGATGAAAAACCAAAGAATGCAGCCAAGATCCAATCTGCACTGCTGCATCGACCAGGCTCACAATAAGGAACGCGGAGGGGGGAAAAAAGAGCCGAGCACTGCAGCAGCAGGCTGAGAATACCTCTGAGGACAGAAGCTTATCAATAAGAGCAAAGGAGAGAGATTTTAAACAGACAACACACACACACACATCCTATGAGTTCATGTGGGCAATGTGCAACCCATAAGCCCAACTACACTAAAATGGAAATGGAAAAAAACTGAATATAATCTTATTTTGCCAAACAGAAGTCGGATAAAACGTTTCAATTTGTCCGACTCGGTGTGTACTACAAATAAATTTACCGCTACCGTGAATAGAGGAGAGAGTTGTTAAATAGCGGAGCCAAATCGAACCACACTCATTATGAATAATGAAGCTTTTTTTCTACACAAAAACAAGAGATGGAATGACTCCAGCAGCAGCTGGCTCACAAACCAACACTACTCATAAAACGTTTTGTGAATACCGGCAGAACAGGAATAAAAGAAACTACTAATTACAGGCGGTGAGAACACAATGCTGATTGAGCCAAAAATGTCACCCTGAACGGATGAAAGTAGGGAAACAAAAAAAAAAAATGGAAACGCAACGCTATAGTCAGTTTGGATGGGATGATGTGCTGGTTTTATAGCCAACGGAGTTAAAGATGGGGATGAATGGATACAGATTACTTCTACTTGACTGCAGTAAAGGACAAAGCCCGCTGTGTTTAGTTTCTTTGCTTCCCGCCTCCGCATCGCTCTCTACTGATGCTATCTAAGAAAGAAACCACAGAGATAGTCAAAGAGTAAGAGAGCGAGTCGTTTCAGATGTAGTGCTCACCGTCGCTTCACAACTTGTGCGCTCACGCTCATTCAGGACAGAGATGACCTGCTCACAAATTAATAGACACAAACCTCTCCTTTGTTTTATTTATTTATTTGGATGAGCCTCATTAAAAACTGAGATTGTCAGTTGCTCGATTTAACAGAAAAAAATGTTGATAAGTGGTTACTTTGAAAACAGGGTTAAAGCACTAAAGAGTCCAGTATGATACACAGACGTCTCTCTTGAGAGAAAATGTAGTTTTTCTTCCATCAGTGTTCATATCATTTGCATGTATTTCACCATGACAGCAACTCCATCGTTGGGTGTGTTCTTTGTTTTAAAGCCCTTCAAAGACATGAACTCCCATCAATCTATAGGAAGCAGCGGCAGTCTTGGTGTATCAGACCTAGAAATGAGTCCAAATGCACGGACTTACAACTATGGACATGCACATAGGACAGCTGACGATGTCCGGTGCTCAGAGAGCCACTCCCCTCACTAGAGAATCCCTGGAACAGCAATGACCTGCACGTAATGTCATTTACTCGTAGTTTCAAACTATTAAAAATTTAAACCAGAAAAGAGATCTTACTCTCTGAGCCTGTGCACAGCACAGACGCTGCTCTTAGTGACACTGGCAGAGAGAACTTAATGCTTTAAAGTACCTATTCTGAAAACTCCTGTTGCTACGTCCGTTTGCACAAAATGGCAAAAAAAAAATAATCATGTGTGCGCTGTTGGTCTTTCAGTCATTGTTGTTGGCATTTTTGAGCGAAGCCGCTGAGAAGAGAAACACGCCTATGACTGCGCGACAGAACGCCGTCGCTCTGATAGATTGATGAGGGCAGCGATGTCTGAAAAGGGCCTGAGAGAGCTACTTAGAATCATCAGTGCTTCACTTCTTATAAAACCCCAGAAAGGCAAATCTACATTAGTACACAGGTACTTCTATATAATGGAATGTCTAACATAACAACAGCTACATATTTTATACTGCAGATACAACATGATGACAGGATGGAGGCTATAAATTACATGGCTCTATAATTAGGCACAAACGATCTCAGAATTTAAACGTTTGGAGAAATCTCCAAAAGCAAACCCAAGAGGTTAAATAAGTGGGTGTTAAGATTCCCGTGAAGGCACACACTGCTGCAGTTTGTGTTTCTCCAATTTGCATTGCATTCTGCCCTGAGTACTGCAGGAGCATCCCCCCCCCGACAATCATGTACTCCTTAACCAGGGTTTGATGGTTCAGAAGAACATGTCACCATGTAAGTGGTTGCAGTGAGTGGCTAAGTTTTAAAAGGTCCTTCAAACTTTTCAAATCTACCACTATTCCCAGTACGTCCCTTTTACTCGTCCTGCTGTCATATTTAACTAAGAGCATATTCAGACTGAGAACCATGCTGCTGGCCTGTGCAAAGACAAATTAATGAGCATGGAAGACCACCCTCGAGTGCAGTTAAGAGTTCAAGCTCTGCTGTTATAATGATAACTGGGGGAGATGAAAGTCTTCATTTTTAAAAGGAGTCAGTTGAAAACACATGTCCAGCTTTCCATTTGTCCAGTTAAAGCATTTTGATTGGTCAGTAGAGACTGTCAATCACATCACGGCTGACATGAAATCAGTCGGTCAAGAAGGCAAAAGAGACCCAAAGCAAATCCCTGGTGAGCAGTAACAGTGTGGAACCCAGATGGACATCCTCCTCCATATCTCAGCAGCTCCCCGTTTCATATAAAACAAAGGCTGATTCCAGACCTGCCATTTAGTCCCCTGCCCGGTTTTCATGGAGCAGCAGCGCCAAGATTCACAGTGTTTCTAGCCCATCTGAGAAAAACTGAATGCACTTTGAGAAGTTTGCCTGGTGGAAAACGTCACAGGCTGTCCGTGCGGGCGTGACAGCTGTCACACACTCTGACCGGGTGGTCCCAGCCTCGAGAGGGCACGGGCTTGTTGTGTGTGGAGCAGGGCCCGCACACACCCTGCCCACAGGCCCTGCAGTGGTGCTTCGACATGGCTGGAGTGAAAAGTTTGGAGCACTGGTTGCACTTGGTGATGTCCTGGTCTGGCACCCAGTAGTCTGGCCGAGCAACGTCCTTCACGAAACCTGAAGCGGGCAAACGCAGAAGAATAAGTGTAAGATTTTAAATTGGACACTGGCTTTTTATTTTTCATTTTGGTAGAACATAAACGCACTGTTTATAACCCATAACTTTTTGTAGTCGAAGCTTTCAGGTTTATGTCTGTCGTCTATGTTGTCCTGATCAGTCACATTTAAGGCTTGTATTGCAGTAAACAGCTTGTGTGGAGAGACAAAGAAGAACTGCATTTTCTGAAACACAAACCTAAAACTGACATTTTTGCCTGTTATTAGTTTTTTAAACTGATCTGGATTAGCAAACTACAACAAGCAGCCTTACACCCAATACCAGTTATCCATTATTTACATTCGCTACACTAGAAGAACCAAACCCCAGCTGCTGTCATCAGAGGAGAGCTGATATATCCAGCTATCATCTGAGAACCTACTGGGTCACCGTTGCGGTGCTGGTCACGTTGGTGATTCAGAATCATTTATTTTAATCCCTTTGCCCAATTTGATTCTACATATTAGTTTTTTCCTCCCTGGAAACCGTTCACTGAGGCCGACTTCCTGCTATGTCTTTCACTCTGCGGGAGCACTCTGCCACTCAAACATCAGTTTCCACAATAAACTCTTGTGCCAAGTCCGAGGCTTTTATTCATCAGCGTTTTAGAGCAAGGTCGAGCAAATCCCAAATTGTGCCAAAGCGTTCTATTATTGCCTCCACCGATGAGGTCACGTGACTGGTCAGATTTGTCTGTCTGTAAGCAGCATTATATAAAAATATATGGATGAACCTGCATTTGATATGTACTACAGGTAGAGTTTGATAGAACTTAGAAGTTAAAAACTTTCTGATCTGGATTCAGGATTTTTTTTTGAAAGGATCTTAATTTTTTTTTATTAATATAGGAGTCCAGGCAAAAATGGGACATTTCGTGTCATATCTTTAAAAATACATATTAAGGTAGGTGGTGTCTTGATCTTTCCAAAAGAACATCAAACAAATCTAGACCCAAACTTTCTGCTGAATGTGGCTGTGTTTCTGCTTATGATCAGAAGCCTACTGAGGCTTTGGTACCTCATATGACTAGCTAATCTGTTGCAGCTGTCACAGGTAAACTGACTCTTGTTGCACTGAGGGTGATGCTTGGTGGTCTGGAATTACACAGTTCATCAAACTAGTTTGACATTAATTATACATTCATTTAAATTGATACTGTTACCGGTGCATAATATAATATATAATTTTAGTGGTATTCAAAGACATGCACTCAGTCTTGGTGGATGATAAACACCAGTATGCAAAATCACTCTGAAACCAGCCATCCAACCATGTCCCAGATGTACCTACGCCTGTAGATTAGCCTATCCTATCACACTCATGGAGCGATTGTGCTGGATGACACAGCAGACAATATCAGGTTTGTGCTGTAAAACCGGGTATTAGAATTACCTTCATGAAATATCTGACTGGTGAGGAGACAAGATAAAACAAGCTGCAGAGAACCAACAGAATGTGTAACGGTAAAATAAATAACTAAATAAAGCAGCAGTGCTCACAGAGAGGGTAGTCCACGGCTGTAGTGACCATGTCCAGTGTCGACTGTGCCACCTCCGTCACCCTGCGAGCTATCAGACCACGAGGCTCCACCTTACAGACTAAACAAACAAGGTGTGTGAGAGACAAAGAAATCAAAACACAAAAGCAGCAATAACAACAAGTCAGGAGCCACGATGATCAGCATCAAATGCATGAAAACACACCGTCTCACTGTACCTGGCCCAATGTAAAAAAGTAATTGCCCCATTAAAACAATCCTGCGGAGAAGAGTGGGAGAAAAGCTCTTGATGCCAAGGATGGCGCAACCAGTTATTACGTTTAGACGGAGATTACTTTTTCACACGTGGTCAGGGAGATTTGGATACATTTCTTCCTTAAATAAGTACAATAGTACAAACTGGATTTTTAAAAACGTAATCTGGTTACATAAGATACATATGTTACATAAGACTAAACGTAAATGTGGGTACACTTCTAATTAAATGCTCAGTGACTAAAAGGATGAAAGACGTTCATCTAATCTAACTGTAGGTTCAAGCATGTCCAGCAGCCTAACTGACAGCTTGTTTCTGTCTTACCCTGGCTGTTGGTGTCAGGAGGCCCTCCCTGGCGGTAGCAGGCCTCACACACCCTGACAGGAGTGCTGCCCCAGCCCCTCTCTGGCACGGGCATCCTGTGGCTGGAACAAGGATGGCAGAAACCCTCCCCACATGATCGACAGTGATGCTTCCTTTCAGCCTCCTTGAACTCCTTCTGACACCCATGACAGGCCTGGGAGGAAAGCAGGAGGGGGATACAGTGATGGCAGATATTACACCGAGACACAAGTCGATGAAATCCAACAATTTAACCATTTATAACTGCTGTAGACATTCTAGTGCCTTATGCTGTGTTTGTAAACGTTTGCCATTCATACTCACAGTGATCTCTGTATTAGGTCTCCAGTATGGAGGTGCCACCTGGTCAGTAATCCAGGCTGTGACGGCTTTGGTGGGGCCAGTGCCGTACTCTGACACTGACTGAATCACATAGTTCATCCCATCCAAGACCCTCTGGGCAGCATTTTGGTGGCTGGTCAGAAAAGTGTCAGACTGAAGAAAGACAAAAGCATGATCTCAATTAAAAGCTTGATAAAACGTACAACGGGCAAGTTAAGTGGCCGACAGTGATCCACCATCTCTACAGTCGCAAGTGCAAACCAGCTAAAGGGAATCATCTTAACACGCTGAATATCTTTCAGTTTAACATTTAACACCATACAGTATGAGGCCAATAACTGTGAACCTCCAGTAGCAGGAAGGAAGGCAATGATGGTGTTGTAAGCACAGCTCAACAGTCCAAGTCTTTCACTTAAATCTACATCCAACAAAACACCCGAGCATCCTGTTTTGTCAGACGCGCTCACTTTATTCTCACTTGTGGCTCAAGTGAGAATAAAAACCATTACATAGCTCAGCCGAAGCAGCACTTCCTCTT
>VUQR01024452.1:0-10350 GCA_015108515.1 Hemichromis elongatus
CACACCTTACTTCCAGTATGACTTAGGAGCTTGTAATCTTGCCATAAATCAAATATAAATACCAGAAAATGTCAAACACACATGGTGATGATTTCTCATAGCACTTTGCTATGAGAAAAAGTATTGTTAAGCCATGTATTTTAAAACAGTATTGGAAAGCTACTTTCTTATTTTACCTGAAAACCAATCTGCTGAGAAGGAAAGGGACTAATCATGAATTAACATTAAAAAAGTAATAATATTGTTGGATTATTCCTTGAAGTAGTATATCTGATGTTATTCCTGGTTGGAGCTGTTTTCCAACCTACAAGACAAATAAAGGTATTTGAAAAAAAAAATATTTATAAAGATGCAAAATATAAAGAACTTTTGCGTAATTCTCTTGCCCTTGTGCTTTACCAATGCACTGTACTTAAATTGGTACCATAAAGTGATAATTCCAGGCCTTTAATATCCTCCCATCTCCATTCATCTTCAACAAAAGCTTTCTGTCTCTGATTGTTGGCTCTGACTCATTGCGGCTGAGCTGCTGTTTGATGAAAGGAAGAGGAGGAAAGAAGGGGGTCTGTTAATGTAATGTTTCTTTTTACTCTATTTTCTCCTCCCTCAGACCCCTCCCCTCTTCACCGCATTCAGCACAGTTTTGATAGGGGAAGGGACATTACAGTCTTTGTGTCAGTCTGATGTTGAGCTTTGGTAGGCTTTAAATGTTCCATAAACTTTGCGTGTGGTACCGTGCGCACACGTTTACGTGTTTGATTTTGTCCTGTGGGTGTGGAGTAGAGCCGGGAGAAATAAACCCAGTGAAAAACCACACAGAGCCGTCATTTCTGAGGTACCACTATGGCAACATCACATTACCCGAAGCAACAAACAGGCGCTCTCTCATATTTTGTTGATGTGATTTTAAGTGACAGACACAGTACTTAGACACTGGCTAATTGGCGTTAGCTGTCGTCTCGTTTGTCAGTCAGGCAAAGCGATCCGAATGTGAACCTGACGTCCTGGACTGTGTGCGAATGTGTGCATGAAGCACACTGCTGCAGACGAGCCAAACCTCTTACCCATCTCCTACAGATAAAAACAACATCATTGCACACCACATGTTCCATACTAGTCACTGAATCATTACAAGTACAGTTTTTTTGCTTCACCTTGCTCCTTCTGTGTCCCATCTTCTCCCCTACCCCACTTCCAAATTTTCTATCCAGATGTGGAGCAGATGGCCATTGACTGGCTGACCGGAAACTTCTACTTTGTGGATGACGTGGATGACAGGATCTTCGTGTGTGACAAGAATGGGCAGACATGTGTTACCCTTCTGGATCAGGAGCTGTACAACCCCAAAGGCATCGCTCTGGACCCCACCATGGGGTGAGTGTGGTCACACACAAATGTTGTCCAGTGACTGTGTCATGTCATCCATCGCTGTTAGTCAACGTTAAAACATGTGGAAATAGAGAAAAAGAAAAAAACAATAAATTGGATGTTTGGAAGCTGAAGTAATTGAGCGCAGATGTTGGTGGTATGCTGACTGTATAGGGTTTTGAGAGGAAAAGCATGTTTTTGTTTTCAGCTCTTTTGTTTATGGCCAAACTTTCCAGCTGAATTCCTGAAAGTGTGTCTATATCTGCGGCGCGTGGTCGTGAATCTGAGAGATTCTTCTTTGGAGAAAACTGCATGAATGCAAGAATGTCTGCTTGTGTGCACGTATTTGCTTGTAGTTTTCCTCCCACACAGCTTTCTCTGCTGTAATTGGTTCATCCAGGAACAGCATCAGGTAGAGCTGCTGGAGCTGGCTTTTTTTTTTTATTTTGGTAATCGGCAGTATCATTAGAGGGAGAAAACAGCAATAACAAACACTGGGACAGCAACAAAAAGAAAAAAAAAATCTTGTTGTGCTTTTAATAATCTGCAGGCTGACTTACTTTGAGTGACATACAAATAAAAGACAAAATTAAAGATAAATAAATAACATTGTTATACCTTTCCTGCCTTCATCTACTCATTAGCAGTTGCTCCGTTTCTCTGTTATGAAAGGCTTTTGAGAGGTCTACTTTAGAGAAGGACTCACAGCTCGCTTGTGTTACACATGTTTTTCACAATAGATGCTGTTTGTTAACACATTTACAGGGACTGTGAGCAGGATTTTTGATTTCATAAACAAATTATTTTTATTTATTTTTTTATATTTCTGCTCTGGCAACAATGAAACTTACAGTCTAACAAACTGTGTTTGAAAGGAAAAATGTCAGTTTTCAAATATTCATCAAGAAACCCAATAATGAAGTTTTCAGTGTTTGTCCAACCAGAAGTGAAAATGGAACAAACTGATAATTTTGGCTGATCTGTCAATCAGGGGCATCTCTGGGAGAGGGCTATAAGGTGATACCTCCTGAAATATGATTGGTCTCCCTGTCCCTTACAGTCCCCAACACCACTAGATGAAAGCAAAGATAGGACAAGTAGGAATGTAACTGAGTACATTTACTCATATACTCTCTCAGGTTTTATGTACTTGTAGTTGATTTACAGGTCAAGGTCTCTCTTGTAAATGAGACACCGAATCTAAGTGGGATTACCTGTATAAATAAAGGTTAAAAAAGAAAAATTCAAGTATTTCCATATACTCTGTATTTGAACTACAGTTATTGCTTATAGATCAATCTACTCAGCAAATATACATGTAATTAATATCAACAGCTGCAACATTAAAGAGACATAGGCTACGTTCACACTGCAGGTCTTAATGCTCAATTCCGATTTTTTGATCAAATCCGATTTTTTCTGTGTGGTTGTTCACACTAAAAATAAAATGTGACAGCAAACGCGCTCTAGTGTGAACATTCACGGCCCTCAAAGCAACCTGCATGCGAAGAAGAAGACGTTACACACAACTCGCTCTGTTTACGGAAGTAAAAATGGCGAACACAGCCCGGTTACAATATGACCCTAAAAGTTTAGATTGAATAGAATTGTCTCCCCATGTGCTAATCAAGTCCAAAACTTCAGTTTCTGTCCATTGACTCGCTCCGTCTCCAGTTTCCGCTGCCATGTTTTCTCGTTTGTCTTCTCCGGCACTGATAATCGGCGTCTGTCTTGTGTCAGTGACGTAAAAGACGGATTTAATGCGACACGACCATTCAAACAGCAGTCGCTTTCTAAAACATCGGATATGTATCGGATTCAGTACCACATACCAAAGTGACCCAGATCAGATTTGAAAATAACGGATTTGTGCTGTTCGCACTGTCATAACGTGATCGGATATGGGTGGCATAGGGGCAAAAAAATCGGATTTGATGTGCTTTCGCCTGCAGTGTGAACGTAGCCATAGATATCAATAAGTCAATAATAACTGAATAATATCATGTATGTAAATCTAAAAATTTAATCATATATAATTTTTAATTACTGAAAAAGTCTGAATATTTTTCTACTTTAAAAAGTATCTATTACAAGATTATGTTTACATAATAAATCTGCAGTATGACACAAGGTGGCATATAACCTTAAAAACTGTGCTTTGCAAACCAGTTTGCATCCTTGGTCCCCCCCCATACCCCATTTAGAAAAATCATTGAGACACCCCTGCTATCAGTCCATTTATCCTCACTTCTTTCTATAGGAAGGTGTTCTTCACGGACTATGGACAGATCCCCAAGGTGGAGCGCTGTGACATGGATGGCCAGAACCGTACCAAACTGGTGGACAGTAAGATTGTCTTTCCTCACGGCATCACGCTGGACCTCGTCAGCAGGCTGGTGTACTGGGCCGATGCCTATCTAGACTATATTGAGGTGGTGGACTATGAAGGCAAGAACCGGCACACCATCATTCAGGGACTTCTGGTAAGAAAATAACCTCATTATTATCTCCTTTTAGCTGTAAGAAATTCCCCATAACGCTGTCTAACATGCTCTGGAGCTCTATACACGTTACGTTACCCCTGTGCACGCCTTTTATGCGTTCTTAGCCAGTGAGTTATTAGCAGGGAGAAGATGGTGGACATTTGCCTTTTCATTAAATAAGCTGATTAATCGTGTCCAATATTGAGGCTGTTGATGTTGCTACGCTGTTGAAGCACAGTGGCTCTTAAACCTGTTACCATGGCTTTTACTGTGATCTGTGGGGGAAGTAACAGCTTTCATTTACTCACTGAACCTAAGGGCACAGACATGCACACACACACACGCACGCACGCACATAAACCGCCACCTCTTGTTATCTCTCTCTCTCTCTCTCTGTATATATATATAAAATATATGTGTGTGTGTGTGCACCCGGTATAGACCACTAGAACATGCACATCCTTCACTTACAGCACAAAAAGAACCTTGGTTATGGATGGTGCTGAGTCAGGGCTGCTTTACCTAGTCAGTGTATGTGTTTTCTGAGACTTAGCACACAATCTCTTAAAGGTGCAAGCTGTGTAAAAAGTAATAATGTGGCCAACACTGTTTGTCAGTCTGGTTTGTATTGACTACATCTGAAAGCAAAGGTGACCTGTTCTGTTTTAACGAGTTTGATATTAATTGCTGTCCAATTCCTGTAAAAGCACTTGCTTACAGATTATGATAGGAGGCAGTATGCAAATGTAAATCTTTCTGGTAGTCTTCGTGTATCAGTGTGTCTGATATCCACAATGATTGGCCTCAGTTCCATCCCAGATTTCATGTTGGTGCTGACGTTGCCCCTGTTGGGACTGAGCCTGCGGTCTGTGTCTACTCACATCTGTAAAGTTCCAGTGTTTCTGTCTTTCTTCCTGACTTTGTCAGCTAAAGGCAAGTGCTGTGTGAGCGCTCATCATGTTAGAGAGCTCTGGATTATTTTCAGTCTCGGTGACACTTTGCATCATGCTGACCACGGAAAATTCTACTTTTTTTGGACAAGTGGCTTTTTAAAATTGTATATTGAGGCACCTCAAACAGCTTGACCGCTGTTCTACACATGTGCACATGATTTATTAAACTAAAGGTGACATGGCAACACAACATCTCTTTAATGGTAAAAGATTTTTTTGGATTGGAAATGTCACCAAAGAAGATCACAAAGAGGAGAAAACTGTTTTGTTTTGGTGGTAAGTTGCCATGGAATGAGGAAAATAATAGCTACCAAATCGTCCTCATACAGAGAAAATAAACGACTCGCTCAAGTAAAATGTCACAAAGCAATGAGTGACAGATCCATTGTTGTATGTTGGTGATGCAGGGGAGTGCCCTACTAAAAAAACAGCTCTTATTTGTTCAAATTTATGAAAGTTAAACCCCTTTTTATGAGGTTACACGCAAAGGCAATACTAAAGTGTTTCTGCGTAGACGTCACAAGGGCTTTGACGACTTTTTACAGCCTCTGCAGACTAATAAAGCGCTTGTGCATCTAATTTTTTTGAAGACTGTCAGCCAGAGAGGCTTTGTTTATGGAAAACTGTTCTTGTATGTGTATTTTTACATGTAAGTTTAACAATAAGAGTTGAAACACATGAAATAATGAAAAAATAAAGCGTTTCTGTGCTTTCCTCTCCCTCTGATTTGTATTGTTTTTAGATTGAGCATCTGTATGGGCTGACTGTATTTGAAAACTATCTCTACGCCACCAACTCAGACAACGCTAACATGCAGCCCAAGACCAGTGTGATCAGGGTGAACCGCTTCAACAGCACAGACTACCAGGTGGTGACCAGGGTGGACAAGGGAGGAGCTCTGCACGTCTACCACCAGAGACGTCAGCCCCCAGGTAGACATGCCCGGACATAGACATCATTCCTAGCAGGATATTTTATTATGAGATTCATTTTTTCCCTCTTTCTTGGTTTCTAGTGCGCAGCCACGCATGTGAGGTGGACCAGTTTGAGAAGGCTGGAGGCTGCTCCGACATCTGTCTGTTGGGGAATGGCCACAAGACACGGACTTGCCGCTGTCGCTCTGGATTTAGCTTGGGTAGTGATGGCAAATCTTGCAAAAGTGAGTGGGAATGAACAGTGACTGAGCTCCAGTGACAATCAAAATCACCTCTGTGTCGAACATTTGAACATAGCAGTAGTCAGTGAAGGGGGTTGGGTGGGCTTCTGAATTGTGTGTGTGTGGGGTGGCATAGCTTTGGACAGTCTTTTTAGACTTTCTATGTGTGCCCCATGAGAAGGTATTATAAACCCCTTTCTATGAGAAGAGCTGTTTTAAGTGTATTTTGGTCTAAGCTGTTGCCTTGGCTCGGATCCATGTAGATTCAGTTTGAAGTCACCAGATTAACAGATGTCTCAAGCAGTTGCTGTCTGTCTGTGTTCATTCTCCTGTAGATTTAATCCTGCCTATCTCACTGTTTGAGTTTAAACACATCACGCTCTCCCTCTACCTCAGTGACTCTATTTCAAATGATCTGTGAACCAAGTTGCACAAGTCATTTATGGATGTATGAAATATTCCCTTCTGCTGCCCTCATATGCTGTCTTTCTGTTTTCAAGTTATTTGCAGAGTTGAGTTTTGTGAAAGTAACGTCCACACTGACCTCCACCATTTGTTTTATATATTTTCACGGCATTGCCGGCTCTTTCCCTGCCGCTCCACAAAGCTGTCAGTGTGAATCAGCCTTTTTCAAGAAGTGTTTTACTATCCACCAATAACAGCTTTATATTGATCTGCCTACTGAGAAAAGAATGTCATTGAAAATGGCAATATTGATTGACCCAAAGGGCACCCATCCTCCTCTTTCGCTATCTCATTAAAAATCACTTAATTTTCATTTTGGGGCTTTTGTTGAACTTGCATTTTTTTTACTTTAATAATCAATATAACTTATTCAGAAATACGTGTGTCAGCATATGAGTTGGCATCTAATTTTGATTCTTTTTTTAATAAAGAAGAGTAAATGATGGTCTAAGCTGCAGTTTTTTCTTTTATTCCCTTGTTTTTGCCACAGAACCAGAGCATGAGCTCTTCCTGGTCTATGGTAAAGGTCGCCCAGGGGTCATCAGAGGCATGGACATGAATGCTAAGGTGCCAGATGAGTACATGATCCCGATCGAGAATCTAATGAACCCCAGAGCGCTGGATTTTCACGCCGAGAGTGAGTTCATTTACTTTGCTGACGCCACCAGCTACATGATTGGGCGCCAGAAGATTGATGGAACGGAGAGGGATACTATTCTGAAGGAAGGTATGGCAACAGCAGCTGATTGGCTAGCACAAAATGATATGTTAAGGTTATGAGCTAGTTTGATGATTTTCTATAATAATTTCAAAAACGAATTTTTTAAATAAAATTTGTAGCCATATTATAGAAGACTGTTTTGGTTCATCTGGCTTAAAACTATTTAAGATGTAAAAGTACTTTACAATATGGGTCTTATTTTCAGTCCAGTCCTTGTACTTGACCATTTTCAAAAGATGGTTTTTATAATCTCTTAAGCCAATTAACACTGACCAATTAAATCATCCAAGCACACGAAAGATACAACAGTGAGTGTCCAAAACTATCCGTAGATCACAGTGAAGGCTGTGGTATTGGGATTTTGTCAAAATTGACGAAATGGTGAGCACAAAATCAACTGACTTATATTTAGCTTATATTAGCTATATATAAGCTTATATTTATGCAGTGTGGGATCATCTTGAGAAAAATAAAAGGCAGCAAACATCCAAAAAAAGAGCTTTGGATTATCTTTCAAGAAGCCTGGAGAACTATACCTGAACACTACCTAAAGAACGTAGTTCAGGTTGTTTTGAAGAGTAAAGGTTTTTATACCAGTTACTGATATTCAAGCTCGTTAGAACTACTGCATATACTCTATTTCCGTCTATGCTTGTACACGTTTCAGTACATGTCTGAACCTATATTGGCTCTGTGCTTCTGTTTGCCCATAAAAGTAAGACTCTCTTGTTATCTCTATATCATTAAATAAATGGATTAATATATCCAGTATCAAAGCTTAAAGTCTAAAAATGTTTATAGCAAATAGCAACTAAAGCCTCTTTCAGTACCTCACCTATAAAACCTGTGAAATGCTTTATGCTGTTTAGAAAATGTTCACTGTTTGTGTTTGTCTCAGCGATCCACACGGTCGAGGGTATAGCTGTGGACTGGATGGCTGACAACTTGTACTGGACAGATGACGGGCCCAAGAAAACTATCAGTGTGGCTCGACTGGAAAAGGCTTCACAGACCCGGAAAACACTGATTGAAGGGAAAATGACTCACCCTCGTGCCATTGTAGTGGATCCCCTTCATGGGTAATGTGGATAAAGAGATGAAGGCAGGGATAGAGTGCAGGAGAGAACAGATATCAGTAAAGAGCAGGTAGAGGAAATTACGCCAGAAAGGTACAAGTGAAAGCCGATAAGAGATAATAATAGGTGATCGTTACATCTGGTCATCTGTCTGATAACAGATGTAAAATAATTCCCACCCTGTCACTCAGCTCTCAGTAAAACCAAAGCAACATTTCTGTCTGCTCTCTTAGTTTGCTTTTATCTTGTCTGTTGCATCAGAGATTTCTATTGCTTTTCCTTGTAAGCAGTGTCTTTGTATCATCCAACCAAAGGCCTTTGATCGCTTTTCGCTCTGTGCATCTGACCATTTTCCCCTCGAATTGGCGAGTTCTTTCTGATTACACCTATCACACCTTATTTATTAAAACAGATGGAGCATTTTGTATATTAGCTACATGATAGATTTCATTCGCATGCCCTTTCAAATAGTTCTTTATCACGGTGTGCATGGATGCGTCTTATTGATAAGACCTCCTGTGCTCTTTCCTTAGAAATACATGCTCATAAACACACACAAAGACACACACACACATTGGATTGCTAGTGACAGGGTGATGTGTCTCCACACACTTCCCCAGGGAAAGGCACTCACTTCTGCTAATGCCTGTAATCAATCAGGCTGAGCAAGGAGGAGGAGAAACTAGCAGAAACTACTAGAATGAGGAAAAGGCAAAGGAACTATAGAATGCCACTGTTAATGTCAGTCATATTCTGGCAAGAAGGGACGTTTTTAGTGTCGCACAATAGTGTAGACATGAGTGGTTGACAGGGCTTAGAGTACCTGATGACGAACACCGGTATGCCTGTGGGCATATCAGCTGAGAAACACTGCTGAGCATTCCCCACCGATTGGTCTGATGAGTATTGGGTGCTTTAGGGCAGCTAGATAAAATATCACCGCTTTTGTTAATCCTAAGAGATTATTCAAGGTGCACCAAAAATATTCACCTTTTCCTCTCGTGCTATCCCTTGTACCCATGACAGTTTCCTTGTTATTCCTCAGGTGGATGTATTGGACGGATTGGGAAGAGGATCCTAAGGAAAGTAAGCGTGGAAAGATCGAGCGGGCATGGATGGATGGCTCAAACAGGAATGTGTTTCTGACCAGTAAAACAGTGCTGTGGCCCAACGGCCTGAGTCTGGACATCCCCCAGGGAATCCTCTACTGGGTGGATGCCTACTACGACCGCATAGAGATGGTCTACCTTAACAGTTCCGGACGCAAGGTCAGAATTAAAATAGTTTTAGAATTGAAGGTTAAAACTGTTTTACTGGAGTCTAGCAACTTCAGACAGGATTTAAAAACAGGTGTCAATGCAGTAATAAGCAGTGGAATAATGTGGGTGGTCTATCACTGTGTAGTACAAACAATGTGGCCTTGAGTTTTGTTAACACTGGTTTCTCCTTGTGTCTGAAGTGATATTTTGATTTCAGTGAGCTGTGGTGCTATTGGTGCTGCTTTTAGGGTTTAAGATTTAGAATGCAGAAACTGGAAATTTCATGGACAATGTTAAATGAATGGAATCTAAATATCACACACACATACTAGTGGAACAAGGATTTTAGTGCCAGTTGATGTATAATCTGAATTTTTAAATTGCTATTGCCTATGTCACTATGACACTCATGTTACTTAACCCACATAATACCTAGTAAAAAACACCAGTCATTGCATCATACTTTACATCACCACCAGAAAGTACTGTAATACAAGCAAGTTTTGAACTACATTCCTCAAAAAAGAAAATTAAAGAAACTGATCAGATCTTAGTGGGGGGAAAAATCATGCTAGATATCTCTACTGACGACGTGGGTGGACTGAAACATAATGTCCCAGAGGGTGTTCTATTGAATTTAGGAGAGGTGAGTCTGGGGGCCAGTCAATGGTATCAATTCCTTCATCCTCCAGGAACAGCCTTATCTGTGAAAACCATAGAGCAGCAGTGGCTGACCTGCCAGTTCTGGTATTCTATGGCAAAAGCTAATCAAGGTCCACAGGGCCTACTAGAGACCCTCAGAACACCCTCATGAAGTCCATCTCTTATTTTCTTTGATGGTTAGACACATTAACAAATGATCAACAACA
>VUQR01024452.1:25077-38194 GCA_015108515.1 Hemichromis elongatus
GAGGACGTGGTCACTAATGGCATTGGCAGGGTAGAGGGCATCGCTGTGGACTGGATTGCTGGTAAGAGAAACTGCATCCCAGCCCATGCGTACTAAATTTAGTTCATGACAGTTCAGTACATACTGATAAAGAGTGTTTCGCTTTTCCTCTCTGTGCATTTGTCATACTTGCACATACTGCCCGTCACTGTTAAAAGCAACACTGTGGTACTGTTGCACTAACTGCCAAAACAGGAAGTAGATGCATGACAAACTAAGAGAAAAGAAAAAAGTGTTATTTGTAGGTAAATACGGTTTAAAAAGGAGGACAAAAGGTGCACTTCATGGTATCTCCTTTTACCTCCACAGGAAACATCTATTGGACAGATCAAGGCTTCGATGTGATTGAGGTGGCCAGACTGAATGGTTCCTTCCGCTATGTGGTGATCTCGCAGGGCTTGGACAAACCTCGTGCCATCACTGTCCATCCCGAGAAAGGGTAAGAACGAAAGACACTGTCCCAGGTTCCTACTTCAGCATCTCCTTCTGTGATTTATCTCAGTATTGATTACTGCGGTATGTGGTTTGCTGTCTTCGTGTGCATTTGTGCGAGCAGCTACCTGTTCTGGACAGAGTGGGGCCAGTATCCCCGCATAGAACGCTCTCGCCTGGACGGAACTGAGAGAGCCATCCTCGTCAATGTCAGTATCAGCTGGCCCAACGGCATCTCCATCGACTATGAGGTACACCGCAACAGATCATTTTTAACATTTATATCGCTGACTTGCAGCTCAGAGAGTGGGCCTAACATTACTTAATGTGCGAATGTAGGATGGTCTGCTGTACTGGTGCGATGCCAGGACTGATAAGATTGAGCGCATCAACTTGGAGACCGGAGAAAACAGGGAAGTGGTGTTGGGCAACAACAACATGGACATGTTCTCTGTGTCTGTGTTTGAGAGCTACATCTATTGGAGTGACAGGTCAGACATACCATTCCTGCCCAGTCTTATCCTTCTTTTTGCAAATGGTATTCATCCACAGTCCTAATGTTCCAGCAAGCTTCAGCTGGTATTTAATGCTGTTCATCTGTCTGGTGTCAACCAGGACCCACGCTAACGGCTCCATAAAGAGAGGCAGCAAGGACAATGCCACTGACTCTGTGTCACTGAGGACTGGCATTGGGGTCCAGCTCAAAGACATCAAGGTTTTCAACAGGGCCAGGCAGAAAGGTAAGCAAAGTGTGCTTTAAAGGTGACCTGTTACGCTCATTTCTGGCGCTCCCTGGAGTAGCTTTGCACGAATCACATTTCAAAAAACTCCTTATTTACTCTTTAAAGGCTTTTTATGGAGCACCTCAGTTTATCATACCTTTGAAACTTGTTATTTTAGCTCCTATATCCTTAAGCTCCCCCTTTCTGAACCCCAGATTTTCTTATGACTGGCTGTCCTTGCAAACAGGACACAGTGCTTGGAAATTCATGCTGAGCTGACATCGTCTCAGCGCTGAAGTATAAATAAATGTTTTAAATGAGGTATATAGAGCTGTGTGAACCCTGAGCTTATCACTTTAAAACACGTGCACTATTATTATTATTATTATTTAATATATAGCAGTAGAGAGTAAACTTTCCCTATTAAGATTTTATGTTCTAAATTAAAATTTGCCATTATTAATGTATCAACCTTGATTCAGAACAGAATAATTAAGAAAATCATTTTGATTTTTTATCTGTTGTTTTTGTTTCTTAAAATATCAAAACTTTTAATGAGCAAAAGTGTTTTTTTGCCACAATGCAAATACATAAATACCTACAAATCTATAAGGTTTAAAATAAAATGTTGATCAGTCACAATCCAAACAGTGTTATCACCAAAGAAAAGTCCCCAGCATCACTAAAGGGGAAAATTCTAGTGGTTGATTGGCCAGGCAGCTCTGGGCACGTATGAGTGCACTGAGCAGGGGTTTCCCGTGATAGCTGAGAAGCTTAGTGGACCTAAGACTTGGGGCAAAATCCTGCGCTGCTTACTTCCAGTTTACACACGAGAAACTGTTCACTAAACTACATTTTTTTGTGACATACTTTTGAGAGCCATCTGCAGACAGCAAAGCTAAGATAACAAACACAGGAAATGCTGGAAAGTCTGTTCTTGATGAAATCATTGCTTGGCTGTTTTTGTGAGCAGCATTGTCTGCCTTCACATGGCGTCACATATATTCTCTAAAGTTAGTAAAAGAAAGCCCTGCTTAAATAAATATATAAAATATAAGACTCAGATCGAAATGTATTAGAATTAAAATGTATATTTAATTGCATTTTGTTTTCTTTACAGGAACAAATGTGTGCAAAGAAAACAATGGCGGTTGTCAGCAGCTTTGCCTTTACCGTGGCAAAGGACAGCGTACGTGTGCCTGCGCCCACGGCATGCTGGCTGAAGATGGCTGCAGCTGCCGCGACTACGATGGCTACCTTCTCTACTCGGAGCGGACCATACTGAAGAGCGTTCACCTGTCAGACGAAAACAACCTGAATGCACCCATAAAACCATTTGAGGACCCCGAGCACATGAAGAACGTCATCGCACTCACTTTTGATTACAGAGGAGGAGGAGGCAAAGGAGCTAACCGTATCTTCTTCAGTGATATTCATTTTGGCAACATCCAGCAGATCAGTGATGACGGGTCTGATCGCAAGACTGTAGTAGAGAGTGAGTTTTCACGATTCCTAAGTTAGTTTTCCTAACGCTTTGTCCAAGTAACTAAAATGACATCGTTCTCCCTCCCCATCTTACCTCACCCTACCCCACCCAAGGTTTATGGCTCCTGTCATTTGTCCAGTCATAAGACTCCCTGATAAGAAATGTTCCTAGGGAACAAATCTACTGGCTTTTTCCCCAAAATACTCATATTTATTCTGTAGTTGTAGCCAAAGTAGAAACAAAGGAAAAACATTTTTGTACTTTTTTTTGTTTTTTTAAGAACAGAGTGAGAAGCAATACAATCAGGCTGAGAGACAGACAGACTTTGGTTCACCTTATCTCAGCACGACAAAACACAGGTGCCCGGTTAATGTTTCACTTTAATCTCTTTTACAAGGAATGCGTGATATTCCCGCTGTGCATGTAAAGCAACAAATCCCAAAGTTCCTGCTCAATTCAAGAGCAACTGTTGTTCAAAGCAATGATGCTGACTGTTGCTGTGAGAGCTCTTGAGTTTACTTTGGTCACGAAGGCAACGCTGACGTCCAGTTTCTTTAGTCTTTGATCAAATTTTTTAGCTTGTATTTTTTTTTTTTTTGTTAATCCCAGTTGCCAGCAGTTCCTCGCTGTGCGCGTATCAAATAGTCAGGTTATGTCAAGTTAGTTACTCGTAGTAATACTGTCAGGCAGCAGCCATAGCTACAGCCCTGCTGTCTCTTTGTCCTTGTCTCTTGAACAGCCTCAGTAGGTCCTGCCTGAACTTTTCAGACATCAGCACATAGAGAATAGGGTTCATCACTGTAGAGGAGGTTGCCATAAAGCGTGCAAACACAGCAAAGGGGCCATAACGTGGCGAGGCGCCAGTGGCTCCTTTGCCTTTATCCACCAGTAAGGCCAGCGTCATGCCATAGGACGGCAGCCAGCACAGGGTGAAAGCCAGCACCAGCATAGCCGACGTTTGGGTCACTTTGCTTTGGTAACGCTCCACCTGGGGAGCTCTTGCAGCGTGCCGACTCCTCCACAGGAACATGTAGATGCTGCCATATGCCACTGCTATGGTAACTAGAGGTAGTAAGAAGGCCACAAAGAAATGAGACAGTCCATAGATCAACTGGTCACGGTGAGTCTGGAAAGCAAAACATGCAAGCCCATCAAGGGCTTTTTGTGGGGTTCCTACAGAGCGAAAGACTAGCTGTGGAACAGCAAGGCAGCAGGCTGGGACCCAGACCAGTATGGCAGCTACAGAGACTCGGCGAGTCGAGAGAAGGGAATATGCTCTGGCAGGCTTCACCACAGTCAGATAGCGACACACAGCCAGTGTGGCCAGAGTAAAGATACTGGTTGAGGAGCAGGCTGATCCCAGGAAGCCCAACAGTCGACACATGAAGTCGCCAAACGGCCAGTGCTGCATGGCTATAGCAGCCGTGTGGAAGGGAAGCATGGAGAGCAAAAGCAGGTCTGAAATGCTCAGGGCCAGAAGCAGGATGTCTGTCCCCATACCCATCACGGAGCTTTGGGGAGATTGTCCAATGCGTCTCACACCTCTCTTCCATCGCTTACATAAGATCACTATCACTATGGTGTGTCCACTGACCCCCAGCACCAGAATTAGTGAATCCAGTATTGGGACTAGAACCTGTTCCACTTTGTCCAGTCCAGGGTCACTGCTACTGTTACCAAGCAGATCCTCTGAACTTGTAGAGTTCAGCAGCAGCATTGTGTCTTCACAGTTTTGTTGGGTCAGTTTGCTCAGTCTGGTCATAAAACTATCTGATCATAAATGTGGGAATGATTAAGATCATTGCAGTAGCAGTGTTCTCAGAAATTACAACACACATATTCACAGTTCAAAGTTCAACATGAATCAGCTCAGACTGAATCACGTTAAATATATAAACACATAAGACATCCATTCATGACAATGCTGACTGTGTAAAAATTAAGTGTATAGTTAAAGCTGCTTCCTCTCAATCAGTTCAACCTCTTTTTGGCTTGGCATTGTAGAGGGGAACAAAGTCAGAGCAGGCCCCTCCATAGAAGTCAAGACACACCTGATTTCTGAGCTGCTGGGTCAGTCATTCTTCTGGTTGAACTCCTGTTAAGGGCAAGCGGGTGTTGAGAGGTAAATGCTGTAAGTTCAGAGCTAGCAGCTACTCCACATGGCATTCGCCTTCCACAATCAGTATTCCTCAGGAAAGGGCTTTCCAGAGAAAAACGCAACAGTAGCCGAGGTGGAAAAGAGAGGTAGATAGTTTTACAGGAGGCCAGGATGAAACCAAGTAAGCAGTAGGTGAACTCTGGACTGATTATGATAGAGCAGGACATGGATGGGCTGTCCAAATCTCTGGGGGAGGGCCTAATGAGACCCAACATATTTATTTTTTCCCATGCTCTATTTAGTTTCTTCCCATTTTCTGAAAAGGCCTGTGCATTGTCTCGACACGCATTTGCGGCACAGCCAGTACAAAAACCTTCGCTGATACGAAAAATAAACAAAGAGCGACACAGTGAGATAGTGTTTGCCTTCAGAATCGGGGTAATTATTGACTCCCGGCCTGATGGCAAACACTTCACTGCTATCATACCTACTGTAGATAAACGTCCATAAAATCACTGTCAGTATAACCACGTGAGCTCGAGACCAGCTTTCCTGTGAAAATGTACAGAATCTTTGGGAGACCTAGATCAACAGTAATGTGATTCGAGCAGACAGTGTTGCCAGTTCGTGATTTAAAATTCATTAACACCACTAACGAAAGAGGAAATGGGGGTGAATGGATTTCACACAGCTCTCTATCGATTGTTAGGGTGTTGATTTATGAGTGCGAGAAGCGGGGGAGAGTTGCCTTGCGCGCTGCAATGCTCTGCTTGATTTTCAGTCACTTTGCTTCTCTCAGAGTCTCATAGCGTGCACCGGACTCGCGATGATTCATGTCTGTGGTGTCGCACTGGAGATATTGAGGTGTAGTGTGAACTGTCCCACCTGGTGGTAAACCTCACTGTTGCTTTGGTCTGACATCTGATGGAATGAGATCATATCCAGTCCTAAGAAAAGGCTGCTTTAATCATTAGGCCGCACTGTTCCACTGCAGCAGCTGCAGTAACAAGGAGGTGACTATTACTTATTATTTTGAGCGGTCTCTGACTCTGAAGCACAAGTTACAGTATTTGTTTGTGTGTGCGCTGTGTGTTTTCTCAGTACCAGTGCAGCTGTTCTCCATCTGATGCTGCAGAACTTTTTGTTCCTTCATCTTGGCTGACTCTTGTCTGTCCTCTGGCCTCCTTTCAGCCGTGAAGCTCCCAACCTCTTATTAATTTCAAGGCTGGGAAAGCAGAAAAAAAAACTGACCTCTTGCTTCTCATCTGTTGATGAGGCAGTCCAGTGGAAAGTAATATGCTAGCTGGTAACTGTTATTGTGACCTTTATCCTGCACTATTTGCTGGATAAAAGCCTTGAATCACACAGTGTTCTTAGTCATTAATACTAAGCTGTCATGCTCAGAGCCCTGACTCCGGGTTGCCACACAGCAGTCTGCCAGCTCTGAGCTGCTGCCAAACGGTCTACACTTGGCCTTTTAACATAACCCCATAGTTGACGTGCTTCTTTTTCTTCTCCCTTTTTCCTCTTCTGTCTGCTCCGTCCCCCACCTCTGGTCGTTGCCTTCTCTTACTGTCTGTATGCTCTTCTCTCGATTCCTTCATGCTTTTTCAGATGTGGGTTCGGTGGAGGGGTTGGCATACCACAGATCCTGGGATATGTTGTACTGGACGAGCTACACTACCTCGACTATCACCCGCCACACTGTGGACCAGAGCCGCTGGGGTGCCGTTGACCGGCATACAGTGGTCACCATGTCAGGAGATGACCACCCGAGGGCCTTCGTTCTCGACGAGTGTCAGAGGTTAGAACTGATTCAGCTGTTCATATCGCCGATATGCAGGCCATACTGCTAACGCCAGTTCATTACACCTGTTTGTATCACTGATTATTACGTTTTCCCACAGCCTGATGTTTTGGACCAACTGGAACGAGCAGTCTCCCAGTATCATGCGCGCCACGTTGACTGGCTCCAACGTTCTTGTGATCATTGGCACGGACATCCGAACCCCCAACGGCCTGGCCATAGACCACCGCGCTGAAAAGCTTTATTTTTCCGACGCCACACTGGACAAGATTGAGCGCTGCGAGTATGATGGCAGTAGGCGCTATGTGAGTGACAAAAACACTAAAAATATTTCTAATGCTGTATGGCTGTACAATGTGAGTGGCTAATAGCAGCCGTGAGCTTATTTACCCTTTCACTGGTTTGTTAGAAAAAGACTGGGGTTCTCATGAATGTGGTTTTGCTTCCCCCTGCAGGTCGTGCTGAAGAATGAACCGGTCCATCCATTTGGCCTGGCGGTGTATGGAGACTACATCTTTTGGACCGACTGGGTGAGGAGGGCTGTGCTCCGGGCTGAGAAATACACCGGGGCAGATATGAAGGTCCTGCGGGCTGACATTCCTCAGCAGCCGATGGGTATTGTCGCGGTGGCCAATGACACTAACAGCTGTAAGTCTTTACACAGAACAAGGAAATTCAGTGTAAAATTTGGGGCATTTTTCATCAAAGTCCTCTGTCCTAAGGCTACGACTGCTGGACTTTTTCATGTAAATATGTGAAGCAAATCTATTACATATAGCCTGTAAACACTGGTTGAGCTTTGCTGGTAAAACAGCCATCATCTTTCTCACATTTATGATAAGTGGAGGAATCATGAATTTTTCTCCCGCTTTTTTTTTTTATCCTTTTCTGCATTTATCATTGTCCATATCTTTTTATTTCAATCAAGCATTTTTCCACTCTACCGTATCTTTTCCCTCGAGTTCCCTTATTCAGTAAACCGTTTTGCACCAATACCCGCAGCACCCATGCAAGCTGAGAGCCCGCTGTAACAGCCGCAAATCCTATTTAGATAGAGTCACATTGTGCATTCAGCTGAGGCTGAGCCATTGCCGGTTTCACCCAGGTGTTTCTGTCTGCTGATGATGTGTGTTCGCCTGTGTGTCAGGAGATTGGACGCGAGATCACAAATTCTCGGGTTTGTGTGACTAACTGTCCTCCTGTTTGCACAGGTGAATTCTCCATGTGTCGTGTTAACAACGGGGGATGCCAGGACCTGTGTTTGCTGACCTCTGAGGGAAGGGTCAACTGCAGCTGTCGGGGCGACAGGAAGCTATTGGAAGACAACACTTGCATAGGTAATTCAAGAATGGGACTCTTACAGGACACGCTTATATGGAGGAAATGTTTATACACATGAAATAAAATTCTGCTAATTGTTTTTTATAGCTCCATAGAAACAGTAAACAGAAACAATAAATCAAATCAGTGTGCCTTTAAAACACAACAACCTATGAGATGAACTTGTACAGTGATTTTCGAGGTACCTAGCAAACAGGTTGTTCCAATCTTCTTGGAGGACTCATCACACTTCTTCCGTGGATTTAGGCTGTCTTCATCTAATCTTGATAACTGAAGAGAAGGGGGCTGGTCGGGCACCATCTTTTGTAGGACTTGTTTATGTTTTCGCTGAAGATGTATATTAAAAACTCTTGGCTGAGTGTTTGAGGCCGCACACTGCTGAATGAGCTGAAACTGAGCAGCATTACTGTAGATGTGTCCATGATGGTACTGTTGCATGCTATTTTATTTTAATCTGCTTATCATGATGAGCAGACACTCTTCTGCAGGCAGAACTTGGTGTGATGAAGTAACAAGCAAAGACAGATACGAGGCTCTGTGCATGCTCTGATTGTTTTGGGTTAGGAAGAGTTGCCTAAGTCCTTACTTTTTGCCCGTCAGCCCTCAACACTACATGTAACAGCATTGATGAGTTTGAGTGCGGAAATGGAGACTGCGTTAACTACACCCTGACTTGTGATGGCATGGCTCACTGCAAGGATAAGTCTGATGAGAAGCAGTCATACTGCGGTGAGTGGATCCTTTTTTTGGGTGTCAAAACACTTTCAGCCGTGTTTTTTCTTGTTGGATTTTGTAAGAAGAGTCCATTCTGTCTCGTTTTCAGCCAACCGTGTCTGCAAGAGGGGCTACAGACGCTGTGTGAATGGCCGCTGTGTAGGTCACAGCTCCTGGTGCAACGGGCAGGATGACTGTAGAGACAACTCCGATGAGCTCTTCTGTAATGGTGAGTCTGATCTTCCAATTAGTCGAGAATTTTTTAATTCGCATTTCGTAAAATACTGCTCTCACTAAAACACCGCCTCTTCTCTCGCCAGCCACGCTGTGCTCAGCCGATCAGTTCCAGTGCAGAGACGGAAGCTGCATCTCCAACTCCAGCAAGTGCAACCAGAAAGTGGACTGCGAGGACGCTAGTGATGAGATGAACTGCAGTAAGTTAAGATGATCAGATTTGTTCTTAAAAAATAAATGACATTTTTGCAACTCTGAGGCGGTGGTAAAATGTTTTGCTCCTCTCTTTGTTAAGCCGCCACAGACTGTTCCAGTTATTTCCATCTGGGCGTGAAGGGAGTGACATTTCAGAAGTGCGAGTTCACCACACTCTGCTATGCACCTTCTTGGCAGTGTGACGGAGCCAACGACTGTGGAGACTTCTCAGATGAAAGAAATTGCCCTGGTATTTTAATTACATCTGACAGCTAAATCTACTTGGAGTGGAGTTTTTTGTTTTTTGTTAGAGTAAAAAGAACTATTTGGATTATGCCACAGGGAACAAGGAAAAACAATGAATGTTTTCATCCATTAAATTATGGTTTGGGAGGTAATTCTCCTTGAAAAACACAGCAAAGTAAATTTAATTTGTTTTTCTCTCTTCATGCTGGATTAACTCATTGATGTTTCCTTTTCAAACTCACCGCTTTTCTGCTTCTCTGCTAGGGAGCGGCAAAACAAAATGTCCAACGCCCTTCTTCGCCTGCCCTAGCGGACGTTGTATCCCTATGAGCTGGACTTGTGATAAGGAGAACGACTGTGAGAATGGTGCAGATGAGGCTCATTGTGGTAAGTTTGTATGCACTGTACAGAACAACGCGTTGTTTCGATGTCTGCGTTTTGTACTTCACACGTTCTCACTTCTCCTTTAGACAAGTTCTGCTCAGCTTCCCAGTTTGAGTGTGGGAACCACCGCTGCATTCCTAACCGCTGGGTGTGTGATGGAGCGGATGACTGCGGGGACAGCACTGACGAGGACAGCAAGTGCAGTAAGTGCTGAAGACGTATTTAGACAACAGTAATTGATTTTGTAGGGAGATATGGACAAGCACTGAATTGAAGTTCAGTGAATATTGCAACAGTTTTTAAACCTGCAGCACTGATTAAAAGTATGAGTTCTGTATACTGTATAATTTTTTTTAGTGGTCTTGATCAACAGATCTCCAGGTTTTCAGTTATTTTCAGTCGAGTCCTTGTACCTGAACATTTTCCGAGAAATTTTTATTGTTTGATAAGCCAATTAACTGATTAATGGCTCAACGTTAAGCATAACTCAAGGTATCGATCAGTCTACACATAAAAAAAACAACTTAGCGAAGAACCAATAAATTGTATCCAAGGAAACTGGAGAAGTAGAGTACAAATGCAGAAGAGGCATTGAGTATCTACAGCAGATAAACAATATCTGAAAGTCATGTTCTTAACAAAAATTGGAAGAAATCTATCAAAGACTTGACAATATGAGCTTATATAGAAAAAAACACCATGGAACAATATTAGTCATGGATTGGCCTCCTCAAAACCCGGACCTCAAAATGATTGAAGCCGTGTGGGACAACCTTTATAGATAAAGCAACAAAAAGCAGTAATCATCCAAAGAAGAGCTTTGAATGTCCTTCTAGAAGCCTGGAGAACTGAATTTTACTACATGTTTGCACGTGCTTCGCTGCACCTACCTCACATTTTCTTATTAACATATAAGGAAATGATGGGTGGCTCAAGACTTCTGGACACTAAACATAACTTTAGTTTAATAAGTTCAAAACTTTAGGATGTGTACTTAAAAATTTGATTTTTTTTTTTAATATTTAAAAAACCTTAATAGGCATTCCAATCAATCACCTCTTTCCATTACAGAGACTAAAACCTGCAATCCAGATACATTCCAATGCCCCGAATCACACATGTGTATTCCTAAACGCTGGATGTGTGACGGAGATAAAGACTGTCCCGATGGAGCTGATGAGAGCGTGAAAGCTGGCTGCTGTGAGTTCAAGCTGAGGGCTGAGTTTGATCATCGTTAATAGATTTTAATAACTCCCATAGACTAAGGAATATCTGTCAGTTGTAATGATCTCACTCGTGCACCAATTATTTCTGTGTCTCAGACTTCAACAACACATGCAGCAGCAATGAGTTCATGTGCCAGAACCGACAGTGTATACCTAAGCACTTTGTGTGTGACCATGACAACGACTGCAGCGACGGCTCAGACGAGTCCCAGGAGTGCGGTGAGTGGAGCCGTGACCTGCGATTTGAAACACTCTCCCTCCTCCTGAGTGCTGCTTTTTCCTTTTTTTCTTTTTTTCTTTTTTGAAGTGGCATGTACCATTTGTCGCTGCAGAGTATCCGACGTGTGGACCAAATGAGTTCCGCTGTGCGAACGGGCGCTGTCTCATTAAAAATTCATGGGAGTGTGATGGAGACTTCGACTGTCATGACCACTCAGATGAAGCTCCCAAAAATCCCCGGTGCACTGGCCCAGGTTAGACACACGGACTCTCTCCACAAGTACTTTATTTATTCAGTTCATGTATTCAGTATATTTATTGTGATTACAGGACATGTAAGATTCATTTTTAACCACTAAACATGCAAAAAAATCAAAAATAAAGGGACGCAGAAAGAAAGTGAACAAGGAGAAGTCACAGTTTTTATATTGTAATTAAATACTATATGCTGACAAGCCTAAAAGAGAATAAGACTCCAGTATCTTTATCTTTTTGGCAATTAATAGGTAATCCGCTCTCAGCATTTGTGACTGAAAGTAATCCCCGAGGCTATTATATCAGCTACGCCGGCTGACATTTTCTTTTCATTTGTTTCTCATTTCATTGCTTCACTTTGTGAAACAGAGAAGAAGTGCAACGACACCGCGTACATCTGCAGTAATGGAAACTGCATAAACGAGACGTTGCTCTGCGACCTTAAAGATGACTGTGGCGATGGCACTGATGAGCTCAACTGCTTCATTGACGAGTGCCTGAACAGCAAACTGAGCGGCTGCTCCCAGCACTGTGAAGACCTGAAAATAGGGTTTAAGGTAAGTGAACAGCATGAAATCAGAACTTGAGTTCTTAAGTAATGGATGTGTAAAAATAACAGCCCGGACCGTTGCTTTACCTGCTCTGTGCTTTGCTCCCCCACAGTGCAGATGCAATCCCGGCTTTCATCTGAAAGATGACAGGAAGACTTGTATTGACATAGATGAATGCACGACCACTTACCCGTGCACACAGCGGTGCATCAACACGCACGGCAGCTTCCACTGTCTGTGCGTGGAGGGTTTCCAGCTAAGCCCCGAGAACCCCACAATATGCAAATCCACTTCTGGTAAGAAACGTGACAGATTAATAGCATTCAGGGACGTGTTTAAGGGAAAGCAGCTCATAATTTGTCATATTCTGTCTTCACTCCTTGCAGATGAAGAACCCTTCCTCATCTTTGCCAACCGCTATTACCTGAGAAAGCTCAACTTGGACGGCTCTAACTACACCTTACTCAAACAGGTGAGCCCTGCAGGTTCAGTCCTGCTGATGCAATTGGAAGGTGCTGGAGTTTATCCACACGACCAGACTAATGCAGTTCTAATGGCTTGGCAGGGCTTGAACAATGCTGTGGCTCTGGACTTTGACTATCGCCAGCAGATGATTTATTGGACAGATGTGACCACCCAGGGCAGCATGATTCGACGCATGCACATCAATGGCAGCAATGTTCAGGTCAGCGTAGCAGCGTCTTGGCAGAGGAAGAGAAATACAATGTGCTGTTAATACTGGCCTAGAAATTTAAACTATATTCAAAATGATGAATGTGTTCGTGTCTGTGTGTACATTATGCGCAGTGAAAGCCAAAGACAGGCATTCATTTTCACAAAATAAAAACTGCCTGTTCATTTATCAGGTTCTTCACCGCACATCACTTAGCAACCCAGATGGCTTGGCAGTCGACTGGGTGGGAGGAAACCTGTACTGGTGCGATAAAGGACGGGATACTATTGAGGTGTCGAAGCTGAATGGAGCATACCGAACAGTTCTGGTCAACAACGGCTTGAGAGAGCCTCGTGCTCTGGCTGTGGATGTACGCTACGGGTACGAGTGACACTGCAAAATGCTCTAAAAGTGCTAAAAAAAAAAAAAAAAAAAGTTTGTTTTTTTTTTTTTTTTTTTTGAATAAAAATGTTTTTTTTTTTTTTTGAAATAATA
>VUQR01024452.1:38214-52625 GCA_015108515.1 Hemichromis elongatus
CCTTAAAATTGTTAAAAAAAAAAAAAAAAAAAGTTTGTTTTTTGTTTTGTTTTTTTAGAAGAAGAATTTGTTGGTTTCTGTTTGAAATGATAGGCTCACTTTACCAATATCAGTTGTAGTCAGTACAGTCATTGAGATTAAATGAACATGAGACTCTGAATCAGTGTTTCTCAAACAGGGGTAATCCTAGCTCTTGTGATGCTTTTGAGAACTGCAGCCAGAATATAATTTATTTTCAAAAATGTTATGTGCAATTCCTAAAACAACTAGAATTAGATTTTTTTTAAATATTAGCTTGATAAAGCTTACCTACTAGATACATGTGTGTTCCATTTTTACCTTGTTTATTCCTCTGTAAAGCACTTTGTCCCAATATTATTACATTACTCTTTCTTACTTTTTAGTAAGATAGTCTTCCTGTTTTCAGTGAAAATTTGTATCCAGTTTAACCCGTCAGCTGCTGTAAAAGCTCAGGAATGTTTTCCATCTTTTTTAGTTGTGGATTTTAATCCTCAGAAATAAAGTGTTTTTCAGTTTCTTCAGACCCGTTTTAATGGTCGGTGCATAATTGCCAGACAAAATATCTTGTGTATTTGTGTAGAAGGTTGAAAGTGACTGTTTTAGTTCATCAGTAAACCTTGTAAATAACCTTCACAGGTACTTGTACTGGTCTGACTGGGGTGACAACCCCCACATAGGAAGGATTGGGATGGATGGCAGTAACAGGAGCGTCATTGTGGAGGATAAGATCACCTGGCCCAATGGTCTAACTCTGGACTTTATTAATGACCGCATTTACTGGGCCGACGCTCGGGAGGACTACATTGCGTTTGCTAGCCTGGATGGAACAAGCAGACATACAGGTAACATACACATAAACACACAAGAGCAACTTCAGGTGTTGATGTTGAGACTAAATTCTCCATCTTTATGTTTGCCCCTTGTAGTTCTGGCCCAGGATATCCCCCACATCTTTGCCATGACTTTGTTTGAGGAATACATCTACTGGACCGACTGGGAAACAAAGTCCATCAACAGAGCTCATAAGACTCTGGGGACCAACAAGACGATGCTCATCAGCACCTTACACAGACCCATGGACGTCCACATTTACCACCCATATCGCCAACCTGATGGTAGGACAAAGATACAACCACGTGTTAATCTTCATCTGTGCCTTGGTTCCTGTCTGATTTGCTCTGTGTTCTCCTTGTGTGCACGTCTCTCCCCTTCAGTGGAAGGCCACCCGTGCCAGATGAACAATGGAGGCTGCAGTAACCTGTGCTTGCTCTCTCCTGGAGGGGGTTACAAGTGCGCTTGCCCCACTAACTTTTACCTAGCATCCGATGGCAAACATTGCTTGTCCAACTGCACCGCCAGTCAGGTAAAAGGATGTCTGCCTATTTTAAAACATTATCACACATCACATTACCATATATATTAAAAAAAAATAATCTTTTTTTTCTTTTCCTTCAGTTTGTTTGTAAAAACGACAAATGCATCCCATTCTGGTGGAAGTGTGACACTGAAGATGACTGTGGGGACCACTCAGATGAGCCCGCAGACTGCCGTGAGTGATCAGACTGTAGCAGTTGTGACACATTACCGTTGTTTTCTGATATTTTGATTGTCGTGGTTAATAATGTGCCGTGTATTCTCCCTGTAGCCGAGTTTAGGTGCAGACCAGGCCAGTTCCAGTGTGGTACAGGCATCTGTACTAACCCAGCCTACATCTGTGATGGAGACAATGACTGCCAGGACAACTCTGATGAAGCAAACTGCGGTACAAACACCTACACGTATCTAGAATCTAAATTAGAACTGAAAATTTTTATCCCGTGTCATCACTATTCATTGATTTTTTTTTTTTTTTTTCCTTCCAGACATCCACGTGTGCCTGCCGAGTCAGTTTAAATGTTCCCACCCCAGTCGATGTATCCCTGGCATCTTCCGCTGCAATGGGCAGGACAACTGCGGAGATGGAGAGGATGAGAAAGACTGTCGTAAGTCATTAGACCCTCAACACTCTGTTATTTTCTTAGTGTCTGCCTTGCCAGTTCACTACAATGTGACTGCCTTTTCATCTTAACACTTTAGTTCTGATCAAGCCGTCCTTGTCACTTGTAGCAAATTTGTCCCCAGAGGATGAACCCATCTGATTGCAGAGAGGCCTTAACCATCCTCCTTTTGTCTCACTTAGGCCACTATACTATTAAGCGGATGGGAAATTGCTAAACGCCGTGTCCGTGCCCAGAGGATCTCTGTCCTTTTTGACCTTTTCCTTTAGCATTAAAGCCCTTGGGCCAAATTATGTTGCATAATGTAATTGGGATGGCATTTGCTAAGGACATTTCATTTTCCCTAGAGGTAGATTACATGAACTGTTCAGTTGTACCATCCAGAGGTCAAAATTTACATTTTAGCACCTTTACAGCAGAATCACCATGTTTGCAGTATGAAGGAGCCAGTAGCAGAACCCAAGCACTGCAGTCTTTTAATATGTGAATTCTTCAAATGGAGAGCAGCTTGTCTTTATTTAGTGTGATGAAGTAAATGGGCCCATCTGTTTGCCTCATGTGCAGCAGAGGTAACGTGCGCCCCCAACCAGTTCCAGTGTACTATCACGAAGCGCTGTATCCCACGGGTGTGGGTGTGTGACAGGGACAACGACTGCGTGGATGGATCTGATGAGCCTGCCAACTGCAGTAAGACAAATCTTTTTATTACGACACCAAAACAATTGCTCTGCTTATGAAGAGCGTCTCCTCCGCATTGAAATAAAATGACTCTGTAATAGAATCTGACCAATTATACTGATGAGGCGCTGTGAATGTCAGCACCAAAGGAAATCTCGATGTAGAGAATATTGCGCTGGAGTTTAAAAGGGACGTTTGAACCTACTGAGTGAAACAGAGCCACCTCTAGATTTTTATCACGTTGTTGTTCACCCTTTTATTGTCGAGTTTGAAGCTGATTAAAACCCAGGCAATTCTTCTTACAGCATCAGAGAAGACGGCATGATCTGTTTATTCATTAGGAGGGGGATAAGCCTGTAAAGTCCCCTATCTACTTTTGAGGGTCTAATCCAGTCAGCCTTCTCTGTTGCAGCTCAGATGACATGCGGCGTGGATGAGTTCCGCTGCAAGGACTCGGGCCGCTGCATCCCAGCACGATGGAAGTGTGACGGAGAAGATGACTGCGGGGACGCGTCGGATGAACCCAAGGAGGAGTGTGGTAAGGAAAGAGTTTTAGAAGGTGAATAAAGGTAGTAGATGCTGGCAACGAGGGGAAACTTGTGCTAAATATGTGTTTTTGTACAGATGAGCGGACGTGTGAGCCTTATCAGTTCCGCTGTAAAAACAACCGCTGCGTGCCCGGCCGCTGGCAGTGCGACTACGACAATGATTGTGGGGATAACTCGGATGAAGACAAGTGTGGTAGGTCACCCCGGCTTTTCTTACTTTTGGAAGTGACGACGCCCGCTAACACTCTCACCCACCCACAACGCACAGTGATTTTTAATATAATTGTTAAACCCAGCTATAAGCAGTCCGTTCCTTTTAGAGCGGGTTTTAGTGGTGAGCAGTGTTTCGCTTGTCACTCTGCGTTTGTGCCTTATATTTATACACAGTTAGCTGGCTCTACGGCCATTTGCATGTCTCACATTCACATCATCTCATGTCTGTTTTGCATTTCACACTGGCCAGTTGCTGTGAGCCAGAGGTAGGTGTTATCACCAGTTACCCAGCCCTTTGTGTGCCCCCGGCTTTTCTTTTAGTTCTGCCAGTATTTTTTTCCATTTTATTTATTTTTAAATCCCAGTAGCTCTTCCAGCTCCCGTGTTACACGTGCCCGACTCTGTACCCACCGAGCCAACCCTGTGATATGAACTATCTGACTTATTTTATCCACGTGCGTCCGGCTCTCAACAGAGCTTCTTGTGTTGTTGTTTTTTCTTTTTAGTCTGCTCTATTCCCGCCTTTTCTCTTCTTTTCCTTTCCTTACACCTCTCCTTGCTTCGACTCTCCTTGCTCCCTAATCATGCTCGCACACCCTTCTGAGCGCTTGTCCCTGTGTCCTCAGTGCCTCGTCAGTGCTCCGAGAGCGAGTTTGCCTGCACAAACGGCCGTTGCATTGCAGGGCGCTGGAAGTGTGACGGGGACCACGACTGCGCTGACGGCTCAGATGAGGTATTGCTCACGTCTTAACTTCTGACTGAACCTTTTGGTTTAAAATCTGACAGGCTGTAATGAAAACAATGAAATTTTTTTTTTTTCTTTTCAGAATGGCTGTGATGTGAAATGCGACAGAGATCAGTTCCAATGTAAAAACGGCCACTGCATTCCCCTCCGCTGGCGCTGTGATGAGGATCCCGATTGCATGGATGGCAGTGATGAAGAGAGCTGTGACAGTGGCGGTAAGAAGCATGCATCATCGTACCACCACTGGATATTTCTAACAAACCCAAACCTTAAAGTGTCAGCATTTAAGACTGCTGATGACTGACCGCTCGCCGCTGTGTTGCAGCTGGTAGACACTGCCCCCAGGATGAGTTCCAGTGCAACAACACCCTTTGTAAACCCCTGGGCTGGATGTGCGATGGTGAGGATGACTGTGGAGACAACTCTGATGAGAACCCAGAACAGTGTGGTGAGAACCAGTGCATTCCTCACATTGCCAGATTTACAGAAGACCATTTGATAGCTTTCTCTTATAAAGGTTTTCCTCTCTTCCGTAATGCTTTTCCTCCTTTGGTCCTCAAGTTAAATTCCAGTGTCCACCTACAAGACAGTTCCGGTGCCATAACGACCGCGTCTGTCTGCCTGTATCAAAGCGATGCGATGGTGTGAACAACTGTGGGGACAACAGTGACGAACTCAACTGCTGTGAGTGTGCTTTTTCTAATGTGAAAATGAGTATTTATTACTGGACTGATAAGGAGTGGCAAATTACTGTAAAGTCAGTTAATAGCTGGATGTAAGTGTTTTGTTATGGTTAATTTTTCACATTGAAACATGGTAAAAATAACTTCTCTGTGACCCTTGTTCTCTTCCAAAAGGGATTACTTCCAAACCAGCGTGCCAAAAGGACGAGTTTGGGTGCTCGAATGGCCGTTGCATCAGCTCAGTTCTGCGCTGTAACTACTTCAACGACTGTGAGGACTATGGCTCTGATGAAAGCAACTGCAGTAAGAAAGGTATGCTGGGCCACAGTGAATTTGCCACATTGGCAGTGTTTATTCTGGGTAACTGTCTGCGTGACCGTCTGCTGCCCGTTTCCCTGCCCGCAGACACAGTGCTGAATGACTGTCGCAGTAACAGGACGGTGTGTGGAGACGGAGACGAAGCTCACTGCGTGGTCAACGGCACCGACTCTTTCTGCTCCTGCAAACCTGGCTTCACATCCAGTGGAAATAACAGATGTCAAGGTACCCTGGCTTCATTTTCCATGTGTCATTTTACAACTCTAAGCTGCTTTGTATTTGCGTTGTGTGTCATGTGGTCTTTGGGGTGTTTCACAGATAAGAACGAATGCAAACAGTTTGGAGCGTGTTCCCACATCTGCAACAACACTAAGGGTTCCTACAAGTGCAGCTGCCACAAGTACTTCACCAGAATCAATGACACTTGCAAAGCTGACAGTAAGTACTTCTAATCCAGCATGGTTTTGGGTTTGTTTGTTGTTTTGGTTAACACGTTTGGTTTAGCAAGCAAAGGTTTGCTGGTTCGATTCCAGCCAGAGACGCAAATCCCATTTGGAGTCACTTCAGGAAGAGCATTCGGTGTAAAACTGCCAAATCAAATATGCAGTTACCCGCTGTGGCGACCCCTTGTAGCAAGAGAGAAGCAGAAAGTAGCTTTGTGTTTTTTTCAATGCTTTCCTCTAACACAACTCACTGTGCTCTTCATCCCCAGCTCACAGTCAAGTCCTCTACATCGCTGACGACAACGAAATCCGCAGCCTGGACCCTTCCATGCCAAACTGGCGCTACGAGCAGATCTTCCAGGGTGATGCCAACGTGCGCATCGATGCCATGGACCTGCACGTGAAGACGAATCGCATTTACTGGACCAACTGGCACACGGGACGCATTTCTTCCTACGATTTGCCTTCTTCCACCTCGTCCCCCAACAGCAACAGCAACCGCGACCAACGCCAGAGTGACTCCAGGATCAACAGCCTTGATGTAAGTTTGTATTTATGTTTGTTCTTGCTGCATGCTTAGATAATTGTGATCTAGCATAAACAAAGAAAGAATGTGTGTCCAGTTTTGGAGATTCTTGTTGCAGTTTCAATTTCTTGTTTGTTTTCAGATTCCTGATCTGAAAATGCCCCGGGGCATCGCTGTGGACTGGGTGGCAGGGAACTTGTACTGGACTGACTCTGGTAGAGATGTGATTGAAGTGTCCCAGATAAGTGGAGGACGCCACCGCAAAACCCTGATCTCCGGCATGATTGATGAGCCTCATGCAATTGTAGTTGACCCCCAGAGAGGGTAAGTAGTTTGTGGGAGGCATGGGATGCAGTCATATCGGAGAAAGGAGGTTGAAGAATGCACACTGTGCTTTAATTGTGTTGACATCTGAGAAATTACTTTTCATTCATTAGGAAAATGTACTGGGCTGACTGGGGCAACCATCCTAAGATTGAAACAGCTGCTATGGATGGAACCATGAGAGAGACTCTGGTTGAAGAAAACATTCAATGGCCAACTGGTAAGCTACACACATACAAAAGCAACACCTTATTATCATCTTGCCTGGAGTTAAAATAAAGTATGAGTATTTCCTCATTTAAATTTTCTATAATTTGCTGTGTTTGCACAGGCCTGGCGGTGGACTACTTTAACGAACGTCTGTACTGGGCTGACGCTAAACTCTCAGTGATTTGCAGCGTGAAGTTGAATGGCAGTGACGCCATCGTGGCTGTAAACGGCATTAAAAACAGTTCAGTGGCATCTACTCGCATAGCACGGCTATTCTTGTAATCTCTTCTCACCGATCAGTCTTTATTAGTCAGGAATCCATTCCAAATTACACATTTATTTCTACACAGAGCTCCATCAGCCCTTCAGCATCGATGTGTTTGAGGACTACATCTATGGCGTCACCTACATCAACAATTACGTCTTCCGGGTGAATAAGTTTGGTAAAGGCCCCATCGAGAACCTGACAACCGGAATAAACCACGCCACGGATATCGCTCTGTATCACCGTTACAAACAACCTGAAAGTGAGTGTGAGGGAAAAGACAAGAACAAAAGTTCAAACAGCAGCAGAAGTGTTTAATCAGTTAGTGCACTGAAGCAGATGTCTCCCCCATTTTTAATTCTTGTTCTCACGCTCTCTTTCTGTCAGTGACTAATCCCTGCGACAGGAAGAAATGCGAGTGGCTGTGCCTGCTAAGCCCCAGCGGACCTGTCTGCACCTGTCCCAACGGACGTACGCTGGACAACGGCACATGTGTAGAGCTTCCTACTCCCACGCTGTCTCCTATCTGTGAGTGCACACACAGAAAACACACACATTCGCATACACAGAATGTACGCAGGCACTGGCTTGTATATGTATGTATATGCATGCCACTCAAGGATTTTGTCACCTACAGCTCCTCCTAGCGGTCCCTGCTTAATCCAGTGTATGAACGGAGGCAGCTGTTTCCTAAATGCCCACAAGCAGCCCAAGTGCCGCTGCCAGCCTAATTATGGAGGCGATCAATGCGAGATTGACCAGTGCAGGGACTACTGCAAGAATGGAGGCACATGCACACCTTCCCCTACAGGTTAGATATGAAAATTGCGTGGACATAGCTTGCTTTGCTTTATTTACATTACCTGATATTGCAGTTAACAGAAAAATTTGCAAAAGAACAGTTGGGTTAAAATATGGCTTTATAAGCTACCTTCATGGTTCTGCTGGCCCAGTAAAATAATGCACACTTCTCTCCATTCCCCACCCATCCTTCCCTTCATTTATCTTGATGTACCTGTCCTCCCACAGGCTCTCCTACCTGTCGTTGCCTGACAGGCTTTACAGGACCAAATTGTAACCTGCACACTTGTAAGAATTACTGCCGGAATGAAGGCAATTGTACAGTCAGCGCTGGAAACCAGCCAACTTGTAACTGCCCCTCTGGCTTCCTTGGCGACCAGTGCCAGTACAGTGAGTGTTTGCACTGTTTGTGTGACGGGACACATTTAAAACTGTTTAAATTGAAATTGATCAGTTGAAATGAGCCTGTATGATGTGGCCAGGAATTAATGCACCTACGTGCTTATTTTTGTGCAGGAAGCTGCAAAGCCCATTGCCTCAACGAAGGTACATGTCTGGAAAGCGAAAACGGCACCAAACTGTGCCGCTGTCTGCCCCAGTACACCGGTAGTACATGTGAGATTGACAGGTGTGACTACTGTCGTGATGGCGAGTGCATCCGCAGCAATACTCTGACATCCGTGGTGAACTTCACCTGTCGGTAAGAGCACTAAAAATTTGCTTCACATTAATGGAAAAGAAACATAAATGCGTGAAGTTCTCACATTTTGCTCAATTTCATTTTTTTCCCCATAGCTGTAAAGATGGCCAAGTCCAGCCCAGCTGTTACACGTGCAATACGAATGAGTACTGTGCAAATGGCCAGTGCTCTATTGACCCCAATACTCGCCTTCCAAAGTGCATGTGAGGAGTGTATTCATCCATATTTGTTGTCATTCAGTCTTGATTAAATCCTTTGTATTCATAGTGTGCATGAATATTTCTGTTTGTGCATATCTCTGTCATTATAATACTGCATAGTTTACATATTTTTTTTTTTTGTGTCATCTTGTATCGGTGTCTGTGTTCATGTGTAGATGTTTACCTGGCTGGGAAGGGCATCGCTGTGAGTCTGTGGCCAGTGGTGATGCTTCAGGTTCAGGCGGACGTGAGTCAGCTCTTCCACAGTGACGTTGATAACAGAGGTTTCTTGAGTTTTGTTTGATGAGGTTGTTTGTTTTTATTTCTGTGTGTGAGCAGGCACAGTCTCGATACTGATTGCAGTGCTGCTGCTGTTGCTGCTGATCCTCTTGGCTGCAGGAGCGTTGTTCTGGTACAGGAGAAGGATGAGAGGGTGAGTAACATGAAACCCAAAACTTGAGACTGCTCTGACCTCTTTTTTTTTTGGTTTCCCTTTCTTCCTTCTTTCTGTTCCTCGGTCTGCACTTTTACTCTCCTCCTCTGTAATGGCATTTCTTCTGCTCCTCAGGTCTAGCCGGCCCGGAAAAACCGGCTCCCGACGCTTGCGGTAACGGCTGTCAGGGTTACACTTTTCTCTCCATGCCTTCTTTCAGTTCATTCTAAAGCTCTCTCTTTCCCTGCCTCTCCCTTAACCATGAGTTCCTGTGCTGTGTTTGGTCCTTGGTTTTGTGCCATTTTTTTCTGCTGGTCATTGAGGCTGTAGGTCATCCCGCTCCTACAGTGTCCGTCCTGTGTAGTTATCCTCCTCAAAGCAGGGCTCCAGGGCAGATCTATTGAAAAAATTAAATGAATAGATCTGTGTATGTGTTAGCCAGTGCTGTAGGTCTTTCATATTGTTGTCCATCATATTGTGCCATAATGTACTGTGTTGTGGTTTGAGCTGTGCTAGTGTCTCTTGTAGCGAGACATGGAGAGTCTAATAGCATTGTTCCAAGCTCTGACTGGAAAATGCAACTTCCCAAAATCCAGCATTTACTTAGCCATGGGTACTTTATGCATATTTTAGAGGATTGATTGTGGATTTATTGGGGGTCTAGGAAGATATCCAGGTCCAGTATGCCTGGATCTGACATTACCTACTGTAGATGAATGCTGGGTTTGTGTTGGTCCTTGTGGTGTGGCTTAGTCTGGATGGTGGTGAGAGTCATGCAGTGCCTCTCCTCTCCCTTCGTAATGTGGCTGTGTCCCTGCTTGCACTCCTCAGGCAGCTCTACTCTTGAACAAAAGTTTAAATTATGACTGCTCTTCTTCTGCTTCTTCTTCTTTTGTATAGGGCCAAGGGCTTCCAGCACCAAAGGATGACCAATGGGGCAATGAATGTTGAGATTGGAAACCCTGCTTACAAGATCTATGAGGGCGAGCCTGATGATGATGCTGGGGAGCTGCTAGATGCAGACTTCACTCTGGACCCAGATAAGGTAAAGAAAAATATAGACATGTTCAGTACTGTGCATAACTTGAGTCACTCCTCATTTCTTTATACTGTTGTTGCAAGTTTCCATCCTATTATAATGTAATTTTTTTTTTTTTTTTAAATGGTCTTCAGCAATAGTTCTCCAGACGACTCTATTTTCAGTCCAGTCCTTGTACCTGACTATTTTCAAGGAATGCTTTTTTGTTTGTTAAGCAGCTTAGCCTCCTAGGACCAGGCATCCACATATGTGGACATCATATTTTGGGTTGTCTAGACTAAAATACTAAATTGTGCTCTACAAGGGGCTGACATCCACTTACGAGGACGTTATACTGACACTGTTCTATCGAAATTTTAAACAAATATATTCATATGTGCATCTCATTGTTCTCAGAAACAAAAATTAGGTAAAAAAAAAAAAAATCTGGTAATTCTTTGTTTTTACATTCATCGGGTCCCGATAAGCCCAAATATCAAAGAGAAATTAAAAATGCATGCCATGGAAGAGTTCGGGTCTTAGGAGGTTAACACAGACCTATTAATCATTCAAGCATTAAAAAAGGGACCTACATCAAGATTTCTGTTTACACATAACAAGCTTAGCAAAGAACCAATTTTATGTTTAGGCACTTTGTTATTTGCAGCCTGTCGCAAACATCATCATCAGATAGCACAGACAAGCATAAACTAGTATTGTTGCACCAACAAGGCATTTCCCAAAAAAAGCTATTAGCCCAAACCTTGGCATTTCTCAGCATGGTGTGCAGCGTGTCCTTAAAAAAACACTTGATGAACATTATTTGGAGGTTCTGTAATTAAGAAACAAGGTTCAGCAAAGGTCTTACAGAGCTACAGAGCTAATAGGTGTTGTTGCAGCAGTCTATCAATTTCTGCACAGTCGTAACCGACAGAATTTTACAAATTAATTAGAGAAAGAAGGACACTCAGAAAAAAGAGAGCCCGTGCTTTAACAATGGCCTTGTTTGCATCCATTTCCCATTTATCTTGCAAAATATAAAGAAATTAGGAATGGTTGAAGATTTCCTCACAGCAATGTATATACATATTACCAAATGATGCTTTTTTAAAACGATATGTAATGGATGATTTTTTTTTCCCTTCCAGCCCACTAACTTCACCAACCCAGTTTATGCCACTCTATATATGGGAGCTCACAACAGCCGCAACTCTCTGGCCAGCACAGATGAGAAGAAGGAGTTGCTATCCCGTGGAGATGAGGAGCCCCTTGTGGACCCACTGGCATAGACCTTGGCCCCGATCATGCTATTCCAAACACCCCCCCATTCTTGCCTTTTAAAGAAAAATTGAACAAAAAAAATCAATAAAAAGTGTGAGAGAAAATTGATAAACCACGTGAACACTGTATAAAATGTACAAAAATGAAGGACTACTTTTGTATGTGATTGCAGTATTATATTTTGTTCTTTTGAGATTCCTCTGGTCAAAAACAAATAACATTTTCTATGAGAGATTTTTAATTTCCACTTCGTCCCTTACCCTTTACCTAAATAGCCACTACCTCTGTGCAAAATGAAATGGAAACATGGAAATCATAAGAAAAAAAAAGAAAGAAATGCTATCATTGGAGCAATTTTAATTTTTTATTTTTGTATGAATTGTATAGAAAAGACAAAAACATTGTTCCATTTCACCAGTGCCAACTGTCTGTTGTTTGTGTCGACTTTGAGCGGGAAAAGGCAAAAACTCAAAGTTTTCTAAATCGGTACATTTGTCATCTTGCCGGGCTTCTTGGCGAGAATGTGTGAGGCAGATTTGTGATAGCACAGTTTGTGTATAGCACATGTAAAATGTCAATACCAGATGGCAACTACAGTATTTCCACGTAATTTTTCTTTCTTTCTCAGAGAACAATGTTCATAAAATGATTGTGTTGTCTTCCTTGCACAGAAATATCACATTTTACGGTATAGTGTATACTGTAGGCTTTATACCTTAAGATGTAAAGAAAATGTGTTTGTTTTTATCACTTTGTGTAACAGCTGGAGCTGATGTGTTACTGTGGTGAAAGGATAAAGAGGCTTGTTGGTGTGTGATTGTGCAGTTATATGAAGAAGGAGGAAGGTGGTTATGGGTTAAACATTCCAGGCAGAGTGATGGATGGAGATTACAGATGTAAAGCAATAGATGGGGTGAATACTTTAATGGGTGAGTAGCTGGCTGTGTGTACACGCCCAGAAAACAGCTGGCTAACAATGGCGGGGGCTTTTTTTGATAGATGACTTATAGATAGTGTCATGTTTGCACTATTTAGCGTCTGTTTTCTGGCCTTCATGTAGAGGCTGCAATTATGGTCAAATGTAAGGAAGGAAAGATTTCTTTTCTGTGTGTGTTCAGCTTCTCCAGTCCATTTTTGTTCTGTAGAGACCAGATAGCATCCATCTGGCTTTGTGAGTACATTTGCCTTCAGAGGATCAAAGTCTGTATGTTCACAGTTTTGTAATGACTCTGTCTTAAGTGCATTATTTTCATTTGCTCTTTAGCGTTTCTCGGTTTCATTTCTTGAGCCCTTCCCGATCTCTTCTCTGTGCCCTGCTGCTGCTAATGCTACCATTCTGGTTGCTCTGACACGTCCTTACGCTCAGCCTCTGTCCCAAAATGCTGCTTCTGTCAGAAATGTGTCAGCCATATCTTAATGCATGTGAAAAGTAACACAAGTCTTCAGTGTAACTACAATAACAAGTTTTTATTTTGCTTACCTGTTAAGCCAGCGTTATTTTATACCGTCGTGTATGTTTTGTTTTTAATTGAGAGAGAAGTACAATCATTTTACCGAAAGGACATTTTTGCAAAATCATATGTGCATTTCCAGACTTTTGTTTTGTTTTGATTAGTCCTTGGTTTTTTTAAAATGAAAAATGACACATAGCTTTTATAGTACACAATGCATGGAGGCGCAGACTTTCTTCTGAAAAGAGAATAATGTTTAATTTTTGCTGGAGTACTTTACAAACTAAATAACAGATATTGTTATAAATAAAATTTTAAAAATTGTACAGAAAACAAGCCGCAGTGTTCTGTGTTTTGTTCACAATCGGTCCTGATAAAAGTAGGGAGTCAGTGTGGAGGACTTAATCATTTATTAGAGAAACAGCAAATCAGACCATCAGCACTGCAGACCTGAGATTATATAAGTCTATGTGTTTATGCAAATCTACATGTAATATTGTTACATAATGAAAACTTTGACAATCAACAAAAAATGTAATCACCTAATATGTAAAAGGAATTTAGGTGGCTAATGAAAGAAGTGAATTCTAACCTTTACTGATCACATGAAACATTAACAGAGAAAATAGAGCAAAACAGAATATTTGAATTTCTATGTCTGTTTAAAGAATCATCTTGTTTTTAACCTCTTTGATTTTTAGTCCACCTGCACTTTGTATCAAGGTCTTCACTCGATGCCTTTGGCCTTTAACTCCTCTTTGACTCTGCTCAGGTAATTAGGGTCAGGATACCCAAAGCTGCGGAAACAGAACATATCCAGGGTTAATATGTAGGAATTTATTAGCGTAAACGGTGAAAAAAGTAAGAAAACAGGCTATTCTACCTATCTGGTCCGCCAAATGTGGATGTTTTGTGATGAATGTCATTCCAGGTCACCTGCCCGTCCACTCCAGTTGTTCTGGATGTCCCAACAGTAAAAATGAGCTTTTGTTCAAAAGCTCTTTTCAGCAGTCGCCGCACTTCATTGCCCTCTTTGTTGTCTGGAAGATATGCTTGTCTTGTAATCCCAAAATAGTGCTGTCCAGGATTGGGATGTTTTGCCTACAAGAGAATGGAAAGTAAATAAATATACAAAAACCACAAAATGAAAACAGAATCATGTTTTGTTTTTCAAATCAGGCACATAGACATTCAAATAAAAAATGGTCATTTACCGTCTGTATTCCACCTTGAATCTCATAGTTGATAACTATGGTGCCACAGCCTGAGTATCCAGGGAGTGAAGAGGGCGATGTATAGTGTGACATTCTTCCATCTGGTTGGTCTCCGATTATCTTACCAAAGACGACTCTGCATATAGGACAGATGGGCCCATTCGCCTCCTGTGCTTGTTTCAGGCAGTCTTTACAAAATTCATGTTTACACTTGAGCTGTCTCTTATTTTGTATTGTATCCAAACATATAGGACACTGATCATCTTTTTGGTAACCTGCTGTTTTGCCACTGTCAGTCAGTTTGACAGCATTGCACACCCAGTTTGCTGATTGGCCATTAAC
>VUQR01024456.1:7431-38068 GCA_015108515.1 Hemichromis elongatus
GGAAGGACTTTCCTAGATAACATCTTTTTTATATAGGTATGTTCTTCATTTTTGGTCTGCCCACATTAACAACAGAACGGAAGCATAGTACACTGTCAGATGGACACTGCAGATTTCCTATATGGAGGAGATGCATGCGCTCCACCTGGTGTGATCCTGTCACTAATGAGACCTTATCAGCAGCAGCGAGGCTGCTCCTCCTGTCTTTTACACACAGACGTGAACCAGCATGTTTAATGTGTTTTCCCGATTAGATGCTTATCTCTTTAAGCCAATCTGTTTTCCACCTTATCTCGCCCTCCTGACTACACATTAATCAAACACTCCTACTTTTAGCCATAAATGATAATCTAAATCGACAACTGCGGCCTCTGTTTTCAGCACAGGCGCATACCTGGACTTTCCTCTCCATACCTTCCTGTCAATGCAACATTCTTTTCCCAGACCTTTTTGCATTGCCAGGTATTCCAGCTTGCACGTCCAACATTCCCAGCTGTACGTCTGCCCACAGTGAAGCCATAACACCCCTGTCTCTGCAGCCATTTAGTGCTGGGAATGCTGCCTGTGTGTGGAGCAGGGGGGTGGGGGGTGGGAATTACACGTGCATGTGTGTTTGTGAGCGTGTATCGTATCCAAACTTTTGCGTGTGCGTTGATGACTTCATCCTCAACCCAGTCCCAGGAGTCAGGGCATATTTTTAACAATGTGTGTGTGTGTGTGTGTGCCTAAGACTTGTGAATGAGAATTGCTGTTACAGAGCCCAGAGCTGTTTCGCATTACAAGGAAGCTGGGGTTAATTTCCTGTTGATGGACGCGGCTGACTTGCAGATAAAAACAGGTTTAACAGGGCGGGATTAAGCAGCCGCTGTAGCGCTCAGCTGTTTAGGAGGTGAGACTGGTAGGTGAAGTGTAGCATTAAATCAGAAGTATTTGAGCCAATACATACATGTAACTGGTTAATGGAGAAATGCTGAGAGAATTTTCATATTGTAACATTATGGTTTAGGTTACAGTAGCCTGGAGTAAGGTTTACTAAAAGTAAAGCTAGACTTTCTGTGGCTAATGACCTCTCTTGAAACTTTTCTTGTAAATATGAATAGTCTTTATGTATATTAGTTACACAGGCTTACATAGTATTAGTAATCTTTTAATCATTATATTCTTTGCAAGAAGTCTGAATTTGTTCATTAGTTAGTCACTGAATTTAATTTGGGACGCTCTGGTTGTCTGCATACAGCCATCTGCTGCATGTGTCATTTGATGAGAGTGGAAAAGACCAAACCAAAGTTTTGAGATTTAAAAATAAAACAATGACTTAAAAAAAAAAATCTTTGCATAGATGAGGTAAACTGCAGAGCTGGGTGGTTATTTTCTCATATAAGGGAGAGTCATCACATTACAGACGTAATACAAATACCCAGTACAGCTTTAAATTCATAGAAATTCATGACACATTCAGCTGATATCTGAGAGTTGTTGCTAAAATGAAAAGTTCATTGGAATTGAATTGAGTTTGTTAACTGATTTTCTGTTGCCTTACTGCCTAAAGACAAATGGCAAAAACGGGAGGTTTGTAAGTAATCCTAGCTTATTTTATTTAGGCTAGGATAACCCCGTGGCATGTGTAATGTATTGTAGGCTGTGCTTTGAGGCTTTGAGGGCCTCATTCATTAAGAAAAACTCCCAAATCAGCAACCAAACAGACACACATGTAGTCTCTGCACGTAGTTCATGGGAGACTTCCAGTCTTACCCGAGAGAGAAGACAGATTTAAGATACATACAGAAGTAGTTAGTACTCCCTCCATGTCACGCTCCACAGAACTCCTCAAGGGACCCTATAGGAAACCCATCCCTCATTTTCCTCTCTTAATAAGGGGCCACATTTTATATGGCTGTGACAGAAGGTTTGTGTTAGCGTCGTTAGCAATAGCCACAGTCCCAGCCGGTGCTGCTTCGACCGCCCTACCCCTCCTCCCAGGAGCACCTGGGACTCATTCTAAACCCGAAGGCCACACCCTCATTTTGGCTGTACCTGACCAGAGACTGGGCGCCCCAGTGTGGTCCTGTTTAGATTAACCTTATCAATTAATTTAGAGTACCTGAAATAGAATGAGGCGAGTAACTGCATTGTTTCTTGTAAGTTTATATTTTAGAGGCTCCTTCAGTGTGACAGATGCTTGATTGGACAGAGATGCATGTGTTTGGCCACTGGGGTGCAAATCAAAAATTTTGTAAGTAACCAGTGCAGTTTTTCATTAACTTTTGTCAACACAATTTTATGCCCACAAGCTTGTACCCATTTTATTTAAGGGTTAGATATGCCTTAAAAGAGTAAGGTTGGATCAAGTCCCCTTACTGTCTTTGGGAAAAATTACTGGAAATCAGGATGCATGAAATAGCTCTTTCAGTATTGCAACTTTATTACGCCCTCGTTACAAATGATCTTTTATAAGGTTTTATTTTACAATGCATCATATCTTTTTTTACATCAAGTTTGTGCTAGTATTTTTAGAGTTTACATTTTCTCTATAAGGGATAGCCACAGTCCCCAAATCTCTATGCTTATAGCATTGATAGTCCACTAAAGATTCTTGTGGTAATGTGTAAGTCTGCATTTGCATCTTGACATGACAGAATATGTGTAAACCCCCTGTCTCCAACCCCTTGTAATGTTAACCCACAGTCTCCACCACAGTTGGCCCAAAGTCTGCCAGCCCCCTCCTCATATTTATCCCAACATCACACTCCACCCTCCCTTCTCAAAAGTCCCCTACTTCCCTATCCGCTATCCTCCTCCACTTCCCCCTCACATTCCTGAATTTCACTGCCATAAACAACTATTAACTTAATGGTTACAAAAATCATTAAAGAGGGAACATCTGTGCACCCGGCACAGCCAATCAGGGGAGTCAATAAGCAGCCAAGGCCGGGAAGGAAGAACACGGTTGGCTGTTTAAAGTGCTTGCACCTTGTTGGGCCCCTCCCACTGCCATGCACGCTCTTTATAGTCTGTTTAGTGAGGGGAAGAAACAGCGGGACGCGGGCGGGCAAGAAAAGAGAAGGCGGGGTGGGGTTTTTTAGCAAAGACACACAAACACATGGAAATGGTTAACATCTCAGCAGTGGCAGGCTGCAGCTTGCTCTCTTTCCTTCTCTGTTCTTTTGCTTTTTCATTTTCAATCTTTATGTCTCAAAATAGGAACCAGATTGCCACTGTGGCTGCTTAATTTGGGCCCCTTCAGCATTTAAGGATGTAACTGCAAATTGAGGTGGAAAATTATAAGAAAATTAAAAAAAACTGATAGGTTTCAGTGCGGGCATAAATCACATAATTACAGAAGAACAAGCTTGAGCTTTTCCAGTTAAGGCTATGCTTACACAGCTACCACTCTATTAATTCCACTTTAAACTATCTATATATAAGCAGACACAAGTAAATATAATGGAAATGTCTATATCTGTGGTAACTAAAATGCTCCTTTAATCCCTCCACCCACCTTTGTGTTTTCTGAGAATGAGGATCAAAACAAGAAGGGTAACATAAAATCAGACTGGGACTAGCAGGACTGGGACTAGCTTGCCCGTACAGAACGCCTGCGGCCACCTCTGCTTTCCCTCAGTCCAGATTGAGTGTGACTCATATCAGACGCAGACCCCTGTCTCCGCTCTGTGAGTCTCAGCGGCCGAGGGGGCAACGCTCCAGCAAACCCCTTTGCCCCGAGATGAAAGCATTTTCCAATACACATAATGCACATGAAAATAATAAGCACATTGTATAATCAGAGCGGCAAAAGGCCAGAAATACATGCGCCGCATACAATGAAGCTGCTGTGCCGTTTGGTTTACTGCGCAGGGCCCTGTAGCCAAGTTCAAGCGACATGGTGAGAGCTGTAGTCCTGCACAGAGCCAAGTCTGAACGAAGCTCCAGCGAGGTGTTTCCTCACACGCTACCTGAGGCCAAGGTGGGGGTTGAAATGGCGTTCATATTTTTTATGATGTGACAAAGTTATTGGTGCAGGTGAGGACAGCGCGGGGAGGGACGTAGGGCGGAAGAGCAGCGATGTGAGCGTTTGCATTCACGGGAGCGCCCGTGAATGAAGGAGAACAATTTTCTCGCCACTTGTAGCTGGTTTTTGTGTTCCCACGAAGCTGGAGCACGAAGAGTTTCCTGATGTGTCCGTCGGGAGTTGGGTACAGAAGACCAAACTGAAGAGGGTCTGGAAAATGGCGGCTGCTTTGAGTAACGTAAACAGATCATAAAAAGGCTCTTCAGTTCGACTGTGGGAGTCGAGTGCAGCTCAAGACTCCCAGTTTATAGACTGGAGTTGGAGTAGGCATCCCTTCAGTGGTCTCTCCTCTGATTTGGGTCACATCCAAGACTCAGAGAGTGATTTTTCTGTGTGTTTAGACGGTACAGATCTCTAGTCACTTAATAAAACCTACATTCACTCACATTTGACATACCACGCAGTGGCATAAGTTAGCTCAATATGGGGAAATTCACCGGGTCACTGCAACAAGGAGGCCTTCCAGGACATATTACATCAGCTCAGTCTTACAAGTGGAGTCAGATATTTTGGCTGCTCTCTGAGAGTTGCCACTTTTTCGAGACTGTCTCCACCCGTCCCAGCAGAGGTGTTGGCAGCGGTACCTCAAGCTTGGCGACAGGTCTCGAGCCGACCTTGGTCTTGCCTTATTCGAATATTACAGCGGTCTGTCTTCTTGATAAATAAATTTCTCAAAAAAGCTGTTGTGAGTTCACAGTATGAGCTCTGGAAGTGAATACGGTGTGGTTTGGAGGCCTCGAGTGTTGACGCTGGCACAGCGAGGTGTAAAAGTTATGCAGGCACACCGCAAAACTGTAAACTAGGACTTCCTTGTTCGGTAGTGTGCCACCGTTTTCTGACATTGTGTGTGAAATACGGCAATTTGGCAATGTGTTTGGACTTATGGGAATTTCAGGGGGTTGTAATAACAGCATGAACACTGGAAAAGGAATCTGAAGTGAGACTGTGAAGCTTTTGAAAGAAGGAAAGCAAAAAGTAAATTTATGAACGCACCCTTGTTCAGTTAATTCCTTTTTCTCCCTCCTCTCTTTGCTCTCTCTAGCGTTCTCTCTCCCTGTGAGTGACTGATTCAAACCCTTTGGTCTCCTCTGGCCTGTAAATCCAATCAGAAGAGTATGCATGATGTAATGCAAGAATAAATTAATGATTCATAAATGAAAGAAACTGAATTAAAGCAAACCTACTACATGTTGGAAAGTTGGGGGAAACAGATGCAAGTTTCAAATGTCTTGCGTGTTTCTTGTCATGTGTGTGCACTTTAGTTTGGGGTAGCTGGATATTATCTTCCATCTCATTTCATCAACTCCAGTCAGCATGAGTGATTATCACTGGAGACATACTTTAAATATTTGGATGAAATGCAAAAAATGATCCAAAATAAATCAGATACAGTCAAACACAAAAGACGGAGTGTGGATTTTGTGGCATTTTTTCGGAAACCGTAGTTGTCAAGGGTCAGAAATAGCTCTGATAATATCATGAGGGTGATGTCCCTTTGGGACTTTCAATTCAATTCAGTTTTATTTATATAGCACCAAATCACAACAACAGGCGCTTTATATTGACTGGGACGTTTGCCTAAATATTCACCCTTATTTTAAACTAATTATAATAATAATAAAAAAATAATAATAATAAATATTATTATTATTCATAAAGTGCTTTCAAACAAAGTGCTGAACAGTTATTTTAAGATAAAAAGATAACATAAATAAATAAATAAATGAAAAGCAATACAATTTAAAAATTGATAACAATATAAAATCTAATCGGCAGAGAATTAAGACACAGGATAATGTGAACAAGTGGGTCTTTAACTTAGCTTTAAAAACCTCCACAGAGCATGCCTGTCTAATATCTTGAGGGAGGTTGTTTCACAAAAATGGGGCACGAAAAGAAAAAGCAGGCTTCCCAATAGTCTTTTTTTTTGGCTTTAGGAACTTTTAGAAGGCCGATATCTCATACTATGTATCCTGAGATCGGAGAGGTGCAAAAGGTCAGAGATATACAAAGGCGCCAAACCATTCAAAGCCTTGTAGGGCCATCACTAATACGTTTTTGTTTGAAAACGCATGTTTTTCTCTCCGTTTTGGACTTTTATGAGGGACTATTAATTAGATTTTTTTTTTATTGTTGTTTTTCTGTACTTATAAGTGATTGGCTGACAGAGGTTTAAAAGCATGGTTGAAGACAAGTTGGATTTTATCAAATGTTTAGTTTTGGCTTATACTGTAAATGTGGTCCAACAACTATTTAAACCATGCAGTACAACCCTACTACAGCAACTCCAGGAGAATGCCACATTTTAGCTTTCAAAACAAAAATTAGTATTATTAGATAATTAATTCACAAGGAATTATTGTGATGTAAGCCTTTTTTAAAATTTAACTCAGTTCAATTTTATTTATATAGGGCCAAATCACAATAATAGTCACCTCAAAGTGCATTATACTGCAGGATAAGGACGACAATATGGAGAAAAAACATCAACAAGAGCAACTATGAGCAAGCACTTGGTGACAGTGGGAAGGAAAAACTCCCTTTCAACAGGAAGAAACCTCGTGCAGAACCAGGCTTAGGGACGGTCAGACATCTACAATTAAACTACACGTGTGAACACTTTAACTTCATTGTAGACTTGAGTATGTTTGATACAGGGCCAGATTTAGTCCCTCAGGTTTTTATTTTTTGCTTCCCCTGATCGATTTTATATGCGATTCTTGCTATTTTTCCTTCAACAAATCTTTATTTTTGTACATTTACCTGATGTTTGATTGTTTTGCAGCAAGCTGATGCCCAGACTCACATCGCTTTTGGCAATTGTCAGACCTGTAATTGTTTTTTAAGAGTTAAGTGTTACGCTGTTTTATCTATGCCCTGTGTAGTCTATATGAGCCTCTGCCACTGCTCCATAGAGGAAGCTCCTGTCTGGCAAACAGTCAGCATAAGCTGGTTCATAAATATTAGTTTAAGGCCTCGGCCCACCATGTTCTGCCATCTCCTCTTGGCAGCCAGGGTCAGAGGAGCCATAAAACATGATTAAGTGAAGGAGCTGTAGCTGTAAAGTTCATTCAAGCCGCTCATGGATGAAAAATGACAGTGAAATCAGTCGCAGCATGGGAACACGTCTGGGCTCTCGGTAATGATTAAACCCCTGGTTTGGATAACCAGCGGCAGACGGACACAGAGCTGTGATAACAAGGAGAGCAGAAACATCTGCAGTGTGTTCTCTTTATCACATAATGAGATTTGCAAAGGGAGATTTAGGGTTTGTAGTACAGTCTGAGCTATACAGCAGTCATCTAGACTGCACTAACATAACATTACAGGACATACCGGTCACAAATCACGTGGTGACACTGTCACATTTACTGTAATACGCAAGATAATGCAGCAGTTACTGAATGCATCTTTTGAACAAGAAACCGTCAGGAAAATTAAAAGTTTTGGATTACTGGCCATAAAAGCAAACACATACCATTGAATCCACTAGTCTCATGGCACCAGCGACTCTTTCAGTAATTAAGCACACTGCACCTTGTTTGACATTGTGCTCTCTCTGAAACAACATCATCCCGCGGCATAATAAATATGCGGCATGAATGCTACAACGAAGGTGGATGCTGCTTGGTTTGCCTTTTGTCATACTCAGGGGAACGCAGCGTTGTTTTTTGTAGCCATTTCCTTCGTTCCTGAGTTTCAAAAATGGCGGTTTTAATTTTTGTGAACGAGACGCTCCCATGACTCATTGAGTGATGCTACTGACCAGCCAATCGGTGGCATGTAGTCTGACTAAGTCACATTTTAGTACCTGTTTGGATCACTTGGAACCCTGGTCGAACAGATACTGAAAAAGTACCTGGTACCAGGTACTGTGACCTAATGGAAAACACTGCAAACAGTGGCGAGTCTATCCGATAATGTACTAATGGAAAAAGGACTGTAAACCCCCCCAGAACCTCATAGATTTGAAACAGAAATAAATAAATAGTTTAACTTCAAAATTACTGTGTACCTTTGCATTCATATAGGTATATTACCACACTACAATCAGTTGGCAACCAGTTGAATTGATTCTCCTATTGCAAAGAGTCGTGTCACAGACCAGTTGTGCTCACTGACACAGAATGATTCGACTGATTCATTGCAATATGTTGAAAACCTGTCTACGTTCATAAATTAGGAGGCGATCATTTCCAAATCTTCACCAGTCTGTCTCGGACCTCGACTGCTTGGAGGCAGGTTGCAATGACTTGCAACTGAAAGTGGTCATGCACAGGCTGAGGGTGTTGCGTGCTCAACATCTGGGCGCAACTGCTCGCAATCGGTCACTGAAAACCTAAATGCATACAACAGCACCAATTTCAATGAGACTGCCCTTCTATTTTTACTCTAGCATGACTGACTACAGAACAACTATTAGTAAAAAAGCACGAGTAATGAGTGAATCGCCTTATAGACGGGGCTTTAGGTTTAGTGTTTGCATGCATGCTTCTCTTTACTATCTTTTGTCATGTAAAGAAAAGGAGGCACAAGGAAGATATCATCCAGTATAGCGTCACAGCACAGTAAGTTTAACAAAGAACGCTTTTTGTTTCACTGTATCGCATTGACATTTAAAAAGCATATCATTTGAATGCGCTTCCTCTCGGGCAACATCCGTAGCTCTCCTGATCAAACAGACAGGAAGGTAATGTCTTTTGTTAGTGCTGCTGAATGACACTGACGCTGCCAGGAGTAATTATAGGTAATTGGTAGGACAATGAGGTGATGACAGCCGTGGAGCCGTTGCAACATAAGGGCAGGGATGGGCCCAGCCCTCAATATGGGCAGTACTCTTACCTCACTCCCCACCACTGTCATGATCGACTGGGCACAATTAAGGCCCACAATAACCTTTTTGTGGAACCCTGTCCGGCGCATATCAAAATCACATCTGAAGGAGGGAATTGATTTTTTCCTTTTCCACACCGCACTTTATCTGTGTCTCGTCTTAGAGGAGCGTTTATTTTAATCATAGGAAAAGAAAGACAAAAAAATGCATTCACGAAAGGGTTTATAGGTCTGCAGGAACCGAAATCAAAATAAACCTTTGAGAGGTGTAAGAAAATACTGTGAGGCCTGGCTTTAATGATGATAGCCAGAATGAGGAAGTATTCCATGGCTTTTAGACACTATATGAGTTATTCTTTTCATTTTGTGCGACAGCTTGTTTCTGTGGTAGCAAAGGTTGAAGAAAAAAAAGAAGAAAGAAAGAAGCTGTCAGTTAATTCACTTGTCGTTCTTGGCACCTGTGGACCTTCCTTCCTCTCCACCCTCAAGTCAAATGAGGGATTTGGTGGTTGAGAAAAAAATGGAATTGGTTGTTGTTGGGAATTTCCTGTTAAATTTGCTGAGTGCTCCTTTTGCTCAGCAACACATTAACCTCTGTTTGCCTGTGGGAAGAACTGAGCCCAAAGCCCTTTCAAACTAAAGACGGACCCAGTGCCTGGGAAAGTAATTGCTTTTATTCCATTTCATTTTCTCTTCTTTTTTACCGGCTGGTCCAGGTTCCCTGTTCATACTTGAGTCTTGTTCTGAGTCATGTAGTGTTGAAGCTGGGGCGGATGGATGGGTCAACATAGCTTTTAGATTAGAGATCACTGTTTGTTTCCCTTGTGTCAGTATTTCTTTACAGAGATGCAAAAAGTTTGATTTTATTATGTAACTAATGAGAAAGTGGCTTTTCAGCATTGTTTTGATTATAAATGAAGCCCCAGAAGTGAATCAACAGCAATCTCAACTTCACTTCAACTCAAGCATTTTAAAAATAGACTCGAGTCACTTCACTTGGACTTGATTCAGACTCGAGTCATTTATTTTTTGACCTCAGACTTGAAAAAAAAATGTTTAAGACTTGCAACTTGACTTGGACTTTTACATCAATAACTTGCGACTTGAACCGGTTTACTTGAAAATACTTGATACTTCACCCCAAATCTAGAATTTAACACGCATATTATATAGAAAGTGTGCACAATTAATTCAATTCATTCATTCATTCATTCAAACCACACTTCTTATCTATGTGTGCGTGAGCTGTAGCACAGCCAATCAAATTAACCAGATTTTTAAAAAAATGTGTATATTTTCTAAGTTCACTTGTTTTGTCATGTGTTGAGATAAACACGGATTTTAAAAAAAACACATGGTCTAATATTTACATTTAGCATATTATTGCAACATTCTTTTTTTTATTGTTTTTTTTAAGACTCGAAAGGACTTGAAATTTAAAGTTTCAGACTTGAGAGTTGAGAGTTGAGACGTACTTGAGACTTGCAAAACAATGACTTGGTCTCACCTCTGATAGCAGCCATGCTGAAAGCGATCAGGAGGTGCACACAAAGATTACCTCGAACAATGAATCATCCAAATTTAGGGGTTAGGATTGTAATTTTGTAATAAACTTCTCAAAGTTACACTTTTGTCTTTGCATTAAAATAAGAGAAGAAAGATTTTTTCTAGTCTTTATTTTTCCTAACTTGCAAAGAGCCGAGAAACATATCAAGCAAAATATTTATTTGTTAAGTTAAGCATCTAATCTTCATTCAGTTTTTAAAGGGACTTATTTTTATTATACTTATTAAAGCACAGTATTTAAATGTGGGTCAACAACTGTTTCCAAATTTATAATTGTAATTTCTTGTTTCAGTGCGGTTAGCCTACACTGTATGTACTTTTTTTCCAGTCTAGTTAAGAGTAAAAAAAAAAAATCAATAAATTGTATAAAAGCTATTAAAGTAACAGAATGGACAGACAGTGGCTAACTGTGGCACACAGTTTTAACCTGCTTATCGGGGTGAGGAGAGACAGAGTGAGCACTGAGAGACAAAAAAAGAGCAATAGCAATAAAGAGTCATGCGACATTAAACGGACTAATACTGAAACTAATACACAGAGAAACGTCAGCCTATTGAGAACGAAAATGGCAATATCCCTGCACAAATAAATCCTGTTTTCAATCTAATAAAAGTACATATTTTAAATCTGGGCTGTTTATTGAGATTTTCCGTATTACCCAATGGCATGGCAATGAACTTTGGTAGGACAAAGCCCCCATTGTACTTTTCCCTCATAGATAAAACATAAAGTGAATCAGTGGCTTAATATGAAGACAGATATGGAGAGAAAGGAAATATGGTGTTGCTTTTTATTTTTGTAGAGGTCAACAAAGATTAGAAATCGTCTTTGCAGGAAGGACAACCACCACTCTAATGATAAATGATAAAATACGGTATTGAAAAAATACATTCAACAAAGAGGCATAGAAAAGAGTGAACAAAAAGAAGGACAAATGGAAGTAAAAAATGCGTATCACCACTAGACGGCTAACACCCATATACATACACAGCTTTCACAGAGCCTGTAAAGTACGTCTCATAAAGTCCAATAATAAAAAAAATGTTTAAAAAAATAACTGATCTCCATGATAGCTCTTCTGCTTCTCTGTTTTGATGCACAGACGCTGCTCTTGAGTGCAACAAAATAAAAGAAGTATTAAAGGGTACTTGCGCTTATTTAAAAATCTCATAGGCTACTTTAAAAATGTGCACATGGGGTGTCGAACTCCAGGCCTCGAGGGCCGGTTTCCTGCAGGACAGAATTCACCCTGTTTCAGCACACCTGAATCAAATGATTAGTTCATTACCAGGCCTCTGGAGAAGTTCAAGATATGTAGAGGAGGTCACTTATCCATTTAAATCAGCTGTGCTGGATCAAGGACACATCTAAAAACCTGCAGGACACCGGCCCTCGAGACCTGGAGTTCGACGCCTATGTGTGGTAAACAGTCCAACGCCAGCATTGTTAAGCTGCAGTTGTAGCTTAAGTGTGTACGAAAAAATTTAACAGCTGCTAAAAGGGATTCACTCTTCTGTCGCTGAAACACACACGTCCAACACAGCATTGCCAAGATAGACTGATTATCGATAATCACATGATAAGATTTGATAACATGGACCTTAGTTTTGGTCCAAATGTATACACTGTAAACTGTAAATGCCAACACCCTGAAACCTTCTCACACGATGTTAGCCTGTTACCTTTTATTTCTCACATCATTTTGAGTAAAACAGCCCTTTTAATAAGGTGGGAATCATATGGACGCATCAGTAACTGTCCTAATGTGGCTATCATTCCTCCTGGGAACGGGCAACAGATCACTGTAGCCTTGGAGGCAGACAGGGCGACATCATTGTGAGTGTGTGTGCTTATGCCGGACACTAAAGGGCAGACTCGTGGCAGAGTGCTATCTCTTCCATCAGTGCTTTTGTCTCATCAGTGCAGGACGACGAACTGAGAGGTCGCAGTGCGTCGCCAGCGAAATGTCACCGGGCCGTTCCCGACCCGTTCACCCTGTGTCTCTCATGAAGCGCCACTGAGGGACATTAAAACATCAAACATCCTGGCGACCTGATCGTGGACAATGCCCCTGTTTATGTAATGTGGTGGCATGTGAGGGAATTTAAAATCGCTGTGACTCAGCAAACAGGACTGAAGCAAATAAAAAGCACTGTAACTGAGCTCTTTTATTAGCTCACTTTGTTTACTGAAGTTGGCGCCTGGATAGTACACAAAAAGCTCTTTTGTTTGAGTTCACTTTTTTCTCCTGTTTCCAGCGTACAATACGCATTTTTGGGGTGAAGGAGAATAAAAACAGGGAATGAATAGGGGGCCTGTGGAGAGTTGTGTCAGAATGTGCTGATGATAAGCTTGGCATGGCTAATATTGAGCGCGCAGAGACAGAGCGTAGCTATCTGTGCTGTGCATTTTGGAGTCGTCTGTGGGAAAGAGACAGGCCTTAGTGTGGGAAATGGCCTTCTTTTGATACGGAGCTGAAGATCAGCAGTACGCCATTATCTTCGATGGAAAGTTCAGCTTGGTTTGAAGAGGGCAAATGCAGAATGAAGGTTTTTGTCCACTGGTCTGACCCCGTGTCATCCTCATGGACTCAGCTAGTAAGCAGAGCCTTTGAGGATTCTAGATAAATTGGGCAGATAAGTGGTTTGATACAAATCTCCAGCCATGAAATCTGGCTCTATTAGATTGAAAGTGAAATTGATAAATGTGAGCAATGTTGCCGCTCATGAAATCAACCCGCTTGCTGTCTGCCTCTCCCCTCTTGTCTGTCTCTAGTCCTTCTGGCTCCAGGCCTGAGTCACATGGTTGACTGATCAAGTCGGGGTGTTGAAGTGAGCTCAGTGGGTGAAACGCAGGAGCTCTGATGGGCTGCTAGGGCTGAAATCAGTCTAAGTAGGCCAAGCCCTCTCTTTGGCACGCAGAGGAACACAAACGCACTTTTCTACCCTCCTCCCGCTTCCCTCTGACCTCCGCCCAGGCTCGGCCACGGAGTTCAGCATGTCCACAGGTTCAACTCGCTCCTCGCGCGCCAGCGTGGGTGGAATGAAAAACAAAAGGGATGTCTCGATTCCATGACTGCAATCTAAGGACCACATATATTTTTATTTCTTTATCGATCACTGAACTCTCTTGCTTCTACATTATAAAGCTAGCTGTTTCACTGTGCAGAGAGGCTGTTCCTCTGTTACTGTAAGTTGTTTTCAGTGTAGTTCCCCGCAGTTGACAGCAAACCTTGCATAGCATGGGGGAAGCTAACAGCAGCATGTTAGCAGTTTGCAGGTATTTCACACCTGCTACACCAACAGCTCGTGTTTTGGTGCTTGCAAATGCTTTTTACTTAACGACAAACTGTGGTGAACGTGACTTGACATGAGTGAAAAGGTCTGAAAACAGGGATTTGTCTCCCTCTTGCTCGCTATTCAGCTTCTTTATCCAAGAAGCTAGAGGGACCTTGAATTAGAGTAACACTGGTTGGTAAGCTTTTTTTTAGCTTTGGTAACAGAATGCTTTGTTCCCACCTTGTTTTTGTTGTTGTATTTATCCTGTGCTAGTTTTTATGTGTTATTTTTACTAATACTAAATACTAATAAAGTAAATGTATATTCTTGGACGTATGTATTTTTTTACATGGTTACAGAATCAGGAGGGGCGTTTAAGTCATAGTTGATAGTTTCTCATGTAGAAAGAATCATTTCTGATTTCTTCCATGTGGAGGAAAACCAATTACTTCTGAAACACTAGTATTAGATTCATACTCGGTCTGCAATTACTTGTATCCAAGGTATCTTTATCAGCAAAGCACCAAGGAGCCATCTATGACTCAACAGCAAGAAACATTAGTAGCTACTGGCTAAGCCAACTAGCTTTAATTTTCCAAATACTAGTGACTTTTGGTAGCTGCCTTTCGTTTGAGTAGCATACACATATTAGGAGAAATAACAAACCTAAAAGCTGAATGCTGCAGAGGAGCAGGTGCCTGTGGGGGGCAAAAAATGTTATCAGCCAAATAGCTGCATGAACTGTGACCAAATGTATATTATTTTTGTCATTATTGATCACATTTACGCTATGTTTATCTCTCCTTCCTTTCAAAGTACACTTACAGGAGCTGTCACATCTGTCACATCTGACACCTCCAGCAATGGAAATCCTTCACTGGGAATCAGCCGACTTCAACAACACCTGCTGGAGTTTGGAAGAGAGGAGGGGTAAAGGAAACAGGAAACAAAGGATAGAGAGAGAGGGGGAAAAGGGTGAATTCTCAGGCTGCCCTTTCCCCATCCTCCCCCACCTCACCACCCGAACTCGGGCTCATTAACTCAATTCATAATCGACCCTTTCTGTCCCCCTCCCGTCCTCTCACCCCTACTGGCCGGGGGAGGTAGATGTGGAGGGGGAGAGGTAGCTGAGCTCATTAGGGCAAGGATGATCGCTCTTAAAATGCCCGCTGATGCAAAGTAAAAACATCCTCACCAAAAAGCACGCTTAAGTTTCCACAGTTTCGTGTCAAAAGAATGGCCCGACAGTCGGCGGACTGTTTTCTCTGTCTCGCTGACGTCTTTTAGTTTTCCTTTTGCTTCCTCCTTCTTTCCCCTCTTGGCCGTCCAGGCAGCTTGAAGCAGAACCGCTAAATGGGGATAATTGGGGAGGGGAAAGTGGCCGGCCCTTGTCTGACCAATCTTCTCACACAACAATCAGCAGATTGTTACCAGTGACACAACAACCTTCTAGTGTAGATTTGGACCGTAATTAGCAAGCAGCTACCGACATGCATGTCAGATATGGTTATACGTAGCGAATCGATTGGCTCTTCCTTCCCCTCACCCAACCTTTTCATACTTCTGGTTTTTCTGTTCCAGGCTGCAGCGGGTGCACTCATGGAGTGTTAGATCGGTGTTGCGGGGAGGTTTGTTTGCTGTCTCTGGAGATGAGACGAATAGTCAGTTGGAGGGGCCCCGTTTTTTTGTGTGCCTGACTGGACGCTGGTTAACCATCTAATGAGGGCAGAGTGAACGTGTCCACAGAGCCAGAACAGCAGGAGCTCACGCTGTCTGTTCCCCCCTCCCTGCATACTGTCCTAACACACACACACACACACACACACAAGGATGAACTTTTTCTGACACTTGCTTCATGTACACTCAAACATACACAGAGTTAGGGGCTGTTTGTCTTGCTTTTTAAGTCTAAATTCTCTATGTCTTTTGGTTACTCATGTGAAAATAATCTTTGGCATGATCGCTGATTAGACACACACACGCGCGCACACACATACATACGCACACTCTCTGAAGGGTTCACAGAGTGCTCACAGTTGCTGGGTGCTGTTTGTTTACTGTGCAGGCAACATCCAATAGGGTGGACCAGATAAAAAAGCAATTTCTCTGCTAAGTGTTTTTGCAGGCTCAGAGGTCTTCACACAACAATCGCTGGTGTTCGCATCATTCAGCTGGATTCCACGCTAATCCAAACAACATGATTGTGAGCCGGATGAGCTGGTACGTCACTGACGTTGGCAAACAACAGAGAAACAGTTTAGATTGAGTTAGCTCTTTGATTATGTCCTGGATCAAACCGTCTGACAAAAATACTACCGGTGTTTAAAATGAAATAAAGGAAATAATTTGAATGTAGAACTGTAGATTTCTGGGTTGCAGACATGTAACTTTAACCTTCATCAGGTACAAACTCTAACCTTGTTAAAACGTGAGCCTGCCTAACCTTTTGACAAAAAGTCAGAAACCTTTTCCTCATCCTTTTGTCACCTAAGGCAACCTGCCCTAGAGAAACTAACCTCTACATTACCACCGTCTTTTTTGGAAAAACTTAGTACACTGTCTAAGATGTCAATGCAAACAAATTGTAATGGAAAATAATTTAAAACCTGAAATAAGTAGGGCAACATATCGAGTTTTACGACGTAGGCGAATGTTTGCAGGAACTGGGTTAATAATGGCTGCACGTATTGATCCCACACCTGTGTACTGTATGTCATTCAGCATTAGCGGCACCTTCACTGATGGTGGTTAGCACTTATGCAGCTCTACGCTATAATGGATGCTGGCTTTAGAAGTGTGAACTGATATCATGCTCCAAATTTTTAGTAATGTTCAGCATATTTTTACACACCCGATCAACCTGTTTGAAATGAGCTTGGGCTCAACCAAGCAGTAGCTGACGTTTAAAGATTTTAAAATGTTTTCCCCTGCATGGTACAGTGCAAAGTGGACAGTTTCTGTACTAGAATATGTTCTGCACTAAAACCAGATGACAACTAGACAATCCGAAAAATAGATCTGCAACAAAGAGTGAGAATAAGACAGCAACCTCCTGCAACTCATAAGAAGAGTCTTGTTGTCAACTACTAATTGGAAGTAGTTGCTTCACCTTGAATTTAACTGTGCAACACTCACAGCCTCTCGTGACCACTTTGATTACAAGCCGATTGCGCGATCATTGTGTTCGTACCCCAGTTTCCACTGTTTCCCTTAGAGTGACTATAACATAAAATACCGAGCAAGTTGACCAGCAAATGTCAGAGACATAATTGGGACCGATAACTATCGTTAATCAGTCTCGAGTTGTAAATGCTAAGTTGTTGCCTAAAATGATACTAATCCGCTTATAATCACAGCTGACCAATAAGCAGCTTTCAGTAATCAGCATTTACTCGTGATTTTATAAATGAACCAAAACAAACATACAGACGTTCTCCTGAGAATCAACACTTTTTTACATGCTCCTGTTTCATTTTCCTCAAACTCACTAACACCCTTTAAGCCATCAGCGCTCGTTTCTCAGGGGGTGCTGTTATCATGCTGCTGGTGCCACTATTTATGGTATTTCACTAACTTTGAGAGAAAACAAAGGTTCATTCTACACAAGCTAAAGACATAAATAGTGGTTGTTTGGGGCATTCCTAATGAGTCAAACATGCCCTTTTTGCACAAAGGATTCTGACCAAACCGATAAGTCAAAAAGGTCACATGGGGCCATAAACCTAGAGTCATCACTTCATGATATTTAGAAGACATCTTTTATCATCGTATGTCACAGAGACGGAGCGCAGACACGGCTGACTGCTAGATAGCATCAGTGGGTGAAAGCGATACCACTGAGCGCCGAGTATTGAGTCTCACGGCTAGGTCATCCTCGTGGCCTGCAAGTGATGACAAGCAAGATGTCTGATGGCCTTGAAGTGAGATGTGAAAAATACCTCATGCCTATTCCTGCCGAGAATTATTTGTACAAACTAGATTAGGAAACTATGGAAATAACTGGCCTCAAAGTCAGAGCGGATGGCCACAGTGTGTGTTTTGGATCTGTCGTCCGCGCTTACGTTTGAGTAAATGAAATTAGCGATGTGTGTCGCAGGTGATGTGAGGTCAGCGTTGCGTTTGTGTATTTATATACGTGTGAATATGTCCGTGTTTGTTTTGAGTTTCAAGAGGTAAGCGGGGGAAGTCAGACTACCAAAGGGTAAGTCGGCGCAGGAAGTCTGATGTGAAAATCAAACATCCCATTAAGTTGTCAGAGGCAGCCAAGAGCAATAATACAGCGGATGGGCCTGCACTAGGGGCAGATGGACGCAAGGATGAGCACAGTCACAGCAACGTAGCTCCATACACAAGTCACAAATCTGAAAAATCACAGTGTGTAATCTAGACAGACTGGCTTTAACTCGTGTTTTATGATGAAGAACCTTGTCGGCTGCCTGCAGACTGAATTTTATTAGACTGGACTCATGCAGGATTTATGGTCTTGTGTTGGTGCCTGTTTGCGCGGGTCTTTGATTACTCGTAGAGAGGGAGTGTGCAAATTTACAAAGGCCAAGAAAGTGGAAGAAACATGAAAAAGACATCGAAGATTAAAGAAAAACCGCAGTAAACAGCTTTCATTGTCTTTAACAACGCATTTCACTTCACTACGAGGAAGTTCTTTCTTGTCATCGCTTTGGCGTTTACTACATTAGGAACTCCGGCATGTAAATATGATCTGCCAACTGCAAAATAGTGTTGGGGTCTGTATTTAGAAAAGAGAGATATTACCAATGACTTTTTACTTGTCTCAAAAGTAGCTTCCTGTTAACACACCATTATATGCCAGCTAGCCCAACTTCAGTAACGCTGCAGATGTCGCTGCTGGTAAGTTTTCTGTCTTCATTTATGTCAGAAGTGATAGCAGAGCTGCACATCTTAGTTTTTCAGAAACCTCAGTCAGCAGGGTGCAAGATGTATCCGTCCAGATACAGACGGACAAACTGGTGATGGCAAACCAACCAGACATAGTAGTGGTGGACAAGCAGAGGAAGACGGCCGTAGTGGTAGACGTAGTGATACTGAATGACAGCAACATCAGGAAGAAGGAACAGGAGAAGCTGAAGAAGCACCAAGGGCTCAAAGAAGAGCTCGAGAAGATGTGGAGGGTGAAGGTAACAGTGGTCCCAGTGGTAATCAGAGCACTTGGTGCAGTGACTCCCAAGCTAGGCGAGTGGCTCCAGCAGATCCCGGGAACAACGTCGGAGATCTCTGTCCAGAAGAGCGCAGTCCTAGGAACAGCTGTGCAGGACCCTTAAGCTCCCAGGCCTCTGGTAGAGGACCCGAGCTGAAAGGATAGTCACACCTGGTGTCACAGCCACAATGATAAGAAGATAAAATGAAATCATTTAGATAATAACTTAGATAATAACTTAAATAGGAAATTTATTATCCCAGTTTTTACCTCATCTGGCCAAAGGACTTTATGCAATAGTGGTGGGTCCGTTATCCAAATCATTACTTCTCCTAAAGTATTGTTCAGTAATAAGTGACAGCTGCACACAATCACCTAATGGGTTTTTACTCAAATTGTGCACAAAATCACGATAACAGTCAAGAATCACTAGTCCTCCTGGATTAATTTCCTTTGAGTGAAACTACATATGGCTGTTTGTGAGCCTGCTGGAGTTTTCAGTGGATCTTAATTCTCATTAGTTTGTACATTGCTTACAACCAACGACAAGACAACTCTCTTAATTCCTTTACATCCTTTCTCAACATTTTGTATTTGTAATCTATGCAGACTGAAAAAACAAAATGAGAAACCCGTCATGAAATATTGCCTAAACTCATAAACTTATAAACTCTATAGAGCACCTTTAAGAAGATCTTTGGAAAACGAGTGATGTATTGTGATGAGGAAAACAATGGTCTTCTTCCCTGCTGCTCTTAAGTGTATTAAAGAAGATATTTAGGAAGAAGGAAGGGATAAACTGGTCATCACAGGCAAATCCACATTAAATCTACCAAATTAGCTGATTAAAAATAAAAATCTCCTCCAACCTCCTCCCCTCTTCATACCTGACACCTCTGGGGCTTCGGTCACTCCCTGCCAGAGGGGCTGATGAGAGTCGAGCCCAGTGGTGGACAGGGTGAGCCAGAACACTTGCGGGGTCAATATCACATGTGACCGGGTTTTTGTATTTAATGAGAACTGCTGTCACTTCGCGTCAGGGCAGTCAGCGGAGAAAGAAAGAGAGAAGAAATAAAGGGGATGCAGATGGATGGAGAGCTTCAGAAGAATACTTCAGACATGACATCAGCGATTTAGATGATCTTTCAGGACATCACACTATACAAAACTGTCCTCCAAAGTTAAAACAAACACCAATGTGACACCTGTAATCCCACCTCTTTCTTTGTGTGCTCCCCTCCACCTACAGCCCCCTGATACTCGACAACCTCCCGCCCCACCCAGCTCTCTCTTCCCAGAGGCCTGGACCCTCATTAGGTCATGTGTACTCAATCCTCTTGTTCCTGCGTCCTGTAATTTCTACTGTTATGGGAACAAAGAGAGGCATAAAGCACATCGCAGCCCCGGGTCCTTGCACTCAACCTTATTCGCTTATTATTGTCTCCACAGAAACTCTCTCCTCATCACCTCCAGGCAACCCCTCCCACAGTGTGGACAGACAAGTAGAATTTCTATAGCACTTTACAAGTGACAGGTAAGTGCGTGTGTTGTTGTGTACGGGAAAATCTTGTGATTACTGTGTGATTTTTCTATTTCCCCGTTGCATGTGGCCCGCACGAGCATCTGTATATGTGTATGAAAAGGAGCGTGGGGCATTAAGCGTGATGTCCCGAGACCTTTGTCCTCTCTGAACTCTTGAGAGCGGGTCATCAATGGCGGACGCAGAAATATGTGGATCAGGTTTCTTGACACTGGCAGCGCTCCAGACTGCTATATTGGAATGAAAAGTGATTTTGAATGAAAAATATTCACTTAGTGGATCAGCAAACACAGCAAGTCCATTATTTTTGATGAATCTGGCCACTGGTATTTACAGTGTCAGAGACTTATGATGAGTGTGTATGTTTTACATATTAAGCTCAGAGTTGTCTCAATGTTCCTTCTTTGTAAAGTCTGGGAGAGCTGTTTTTCCTCTCAAGCATCACTCTGTCTGTGGTTTCTGAACAGGGAACCGTGCTGTTTTGGAGCCGACACTCTTGAAGGCTGTAATTTCTCTTTTCTTTGTGCCCCCCCCGCCCCCGTGATCGCTGCATAGGGAGGCCTTTGAGGTTTCTTTTTAACCAGTTTGAAGACTAAATATTTCATTCTGAAACAAAATAAAACAAAAAACATAGACATTTAAAAACACTCACTGACTGATTGTCTGTAGGTCTTGTTGTCCTCGAAGCACACCTTTAACTGTGTGCCTTCTCTAGCTTGACGTGACTGGACGGTCAGAGACAGGCACTCAGAAGAAAGGGCTCCCTCTGCTGAGCTCTGCGTCCATAGCTTCCTCAAGCCCCCCTCAACAACACACCTGAACTTACTGTCAATACTAAGCTCTTTCTCCTGCATCACCACTTCCATTCATCATCATCAGTTGGCTCATTGCTGCTTTCTTCTTTATGCTGAGTTTGCAAGAAGTCAAATGACTCAGTATATATGTTTTAAAAAAAAAAAAGAAGTACATAATCTATATAAATGATTTTAATATCATGAGCATGAGACATCATTTTCTTTCCAAATGTCTTCAAGTTGTGAAACTGCAGTAAAATAAACTGCAACACAAGACTCAGTGTTTCAGTATTTGAATTTGTATCTGGTGCCCAAAACTTCAATATTATTCAAATCTAAGATTCAGCACTGGAAATGAGTATGACATATCTGTAAAATTGACAAAATGTATGAGTTTTCCATGAGCTCGAGCCTTCACTCCGCTTAAACCTGGAACAACAAAGGAGGAATGCCCACATTTTTTTGCCTGGGAGATAACCCTGGGTCAGGCTTACCTGCAGCACGTGGGATAAAGGTGGGATTAGGGCAGAGCACAGGCCGTTGGGATGGTGTTTTTTTTTCTCTTTAAAATGTGTTTTATGATGGGAGCACAGTTCCTTCATGCTCGCTCTGTTCCCTCTAATGTGTTTTTGGAACCATTCCTTTTTTAATAGCATGTTCTGTTCTTATTCAAACAGTAGAATCACATGGTTCAGTTCCCTGCTGTTAGTTAACTAACTAACTTTTGACATCAGTATACTTAAAGATAAGAGAAATCTTATATACTCAAAATAAAAAAATCAAAATGTAAATGTGAAACTGTTTCAAGAGCCACTTTGATCATTTTTCTCTTTTATTTAATCTGTTTAAGCTGTTTAATCGTCCACCAATATTCTGTCCAACATTTCATTCATGTTACAAACGTGAACGGGAATAATAGACATCTGAGCTAACAGGCTAATGCTGCCTGTTAGCAAGTACAGCAAGCTATGCTACTCCAAATTACTCCAGATGGATTTGTATAACTCGTTTCTATCAAAATTTCTGCTAGCAGTAGCTAAATAAACCTGAACTATCACGCTATTTCAGTTATACACATTTTTCTGTGTGTTTGTCTGTGTTTGTGTGTTCTTGTATAGCACTTTTCTAGTCCACCTGAGGACTCAAAGCACTTTATACAGCATTCCTCATTCACCATCATTCATCAAAGAACCTTTTTATATGATTAAATGCTTTCTATCTAACATTCACAGCAACTTTGCTGTTGGCATCTTACCCAGTGATATTTGGCATGCAGATAAAAACACCAACCTTCCAATTAGTAGATGACTCTGCTCTACCCTCTAAGCTACAGCCACATCACCATCAAGCAGAAAGTAAAACTCTGAAGTTAAAAATGTAATTTTCAATTTTCTACCCCCAGCAGGCCTAGGAACCATTAATGTTTCACTTAATATAACGCTGATTAATGATTTCATAGATGGGAGAGTTTACATGGAAACTTCCAGTGCATTGAAAAGAGATGCAGACCTACATGCAGAATGGTTCTCTTGCTTTGATCCGTCAGTGCTAAGCACTGAGCCCCTCTAAAAGCACTGTAAACACAGTACATTGATTAGCACAAGTAAACATGTAATTAAATCTAGCTTCTTTATAATGCAAATGCCAGTTAGCGTTTTTCCTTAAAACTAACTTGTTTAAGAACCACTACCTCACATTCAGTCGACTAACTTTCGCACCACCGGGCTCTGGATTAAATTTAAGAGTTTGTGTGCAGCAGGGAGGGCAGAATGGGTATCAGCACATCACGCTGTGAGGTTGGTCTGCCGGCTGTCTGCCATGACAGAGACGAGCGGCCTGTACGAACTCGCCCTGTAGTCCCCAAATGAGCTGAGCTACACTCGCTATTATCTCCCAGAGGAATGCCATCCAGCTCAGAAGGAGGCACTGCAATTTGAATAAAACAAAAACAAAAAAACTTGTACACTCTTAGACAACCCAGAGACACTTTAGAATAAGAGGAGTAAATTTATCTAAACCACTTGTGGATCATCTATTTATCAGCTGTTACATTAAATGATTTGAGGTGAATCTGTTATATGGGCTTTTCTGAAAAATAATCTTAAAATGTTCCCAAAAAGAAAAGCTTTCAAACTTTGCAAGTGAAGAAAAGTTGTCTTATTGGTGAGAGAAAAAATGCACTGGAACCACATTTAAACACAACCTCTGAATGTACTACTCCACTGGGCTGAAACTGCCTTTTTATTTTGGCTCAGTATGTTGAAATTTGGATTTTTTTTTCATAAATGTGCAGAAAATACAGATACACTGTTGGTGAATTCACATTAAAAGATCTTTTCTTGTGTCAAACATCATGACACAGCAGAACAGGAGAACACCGGGAGGTTGGGGGCAGACAGACAGTGAAAGCAAATGAAAAGAGTAAAAGAGATCAGTGTAATTTAGATGTGATGTATTTTTAATGATGCTGCAGTCATAGAGGGGTTAGAGAGCAGGCTGATCTGAATAGGAGCGAATGGGGGAAGGCGGAGACGAGGCAGCCAGGCCACTATTGATCAAAGGGCTGCTGGAGGTAAGCTGGCACCATGAGTGGACCGGGGGACCCACACTGCTGTACAGTACAGAGGCTGAAAGGGGAGAACGAGAAGTATGAGCTTCACCTGAGCTGGCACAGCAGCCGTTTACATAGTTTAGGAGCTGGCATTGATTTGTCACAGTAGAGGTGCAATATTTAAAAATAAAAGTCATGAACTGTGTTGAAGTAATAACTGTGAATAACACAGTTGTAATGCATGCTTTAAAAAAGTCATTCCAGAAGAACAACACTGCAAAATGCAAACAGTTTTCACGTACTCTCTCATTTTTAACTGAGAGGAAAAAAATATTTTATGAATAAGGTTTTACAATTTCTTTTAAGGGAAAACAGTCACTGCAACAGTCATGTGGTGTTAATATAGCTTAGAAAGTGTTTCATGCAGATGAGACAAAAGGTGTAAAGTTTGCTAAAGTTGCAAGAGTCACATATAAGGGCAAGTGTAGTAGTAGATATGTGCACTACCAAAATCATTTTTTAGGACAGCTTTTCCAGGTGTTTAGGTGCATCCAGTGTGGGCACACCTGAACATGTTGTGTTGCTCGCTGCATGTCTCATGGCTCGCTGCATGTCTCATTTCTCTACTTCTTGTCCCAAATGCTGAAGAAAGACTTAAAGTGTCATGCGTCTGTAGAAGCTGTCTGTCCAGGTGTGATTAAGACTTTCATCGGGGATCCACTGATAATGTCTAACAGCGTGTCAGCACAGCGACAACGGCTTGTGTGCTGAGGACAGTAGCACTAAAGGGTGGATTCTTGGCTCCAGGGAAGGGTGTCACATCCTCCTTTAATCATTAAAGGAGCAGGAAGACCACCTCCCAACCTGACCCCCACCTATCATCCACTATTACCATTTTAACCCCCCTGGCTCGTCTCTGCCTGTAGCCCCAAGCTACACATGCTCCCGAGCTAACCAGCCCAGCCTTCCTCCCACCAGTGGAGACAGACCAGTGGCTCCACACAGTGCCTGATAATCAATGTCTGCCCCTCAGCACCCTGAGGCCCAGGCCTGCCTCTTTGGCTCCTATAATCTTTATAGGAGCCTGGTACACACACACAGACACACATACACACTAAATGCAGTTGCAGACATAAAGGATGCATGCATGTGTATGCACACTTTAGTATGCATATAAAAAGTGCATTCAGATGTACGCACTTGCACACTGGCCCCTTTATCCAAGTAGGATGGGTGCATTAACGGGGCCCGCTCCCTGCATGTCTCTACCCCTCCCACCGCTGTACAGACACAGACATTGACTGCTGGATCACAAGCCCTTTACCTGAGTCAATAAAGTCCCTGCATAAAATTGATTTGGCAGGGGCAAAGAGTGGAAGTGGGGCCGGGGTGGTGGTGGTGGTGAGCAACAGGACTCTGAAATCCATAGATAGATTTTTGACTCTCCGTAACCGGCGTTGTCAGTCATCCCCCGTTCCCTGCTCAGAAACGGGAGACAGAAAGTGACTTGTCGGGGGGAGGGAGCAGACAGCGTTATCGCCAGCACGCTGATTACACAGAGCGTCTGGCTTCTGCACAGTGAAAATACAGATGAAGAAGAAACGATACAACAGAGAACAGAATCAGCTTATTTCTACTTCCTCTTATTTGTCTCCCAAAAAATTCTGTTTTCCTTTCTTTCTTCTTAAACTTTTGGCTGCATGTAACACTTAGCTGTAGTCTCAACGATATCAGATATGGGCTCCTCCATAAGCACTGCAACGGAAACTGGCCCTAATGAGAGCGCTGAGTGAAGGGAACAAGGTAAGGAAAAGTCAGCCATCAGACGTAGACGACCCCCTCGCCCCTCACACACACACACACACGGCCTTTTTCACAGCTCTGAAAACATCGTTGGGGCATTTTGGGGAAAACTGAAAGGTGGTTTGCACTTTTACCAAAACTAACAAGCCTTCTAAATTACTGTTGATGAATGTTTCACGAACTTTGCCCTGTTTATGCGTTTCGTATTGCAGTAATATGAGTAATCCTCTAGCTATGTTCAATAAATGATGCAGATTTTTCTGTGTGGTGTTTTTCCCCCTCACACAAACCAAATTAAGAAGAGAAACAAAATGGGTAAAGTGTGAACACAAAGTAGTGCAGTTTTCCCATTTTTGTATAAAACTAATAAAAAAGTCAAGACTTCCCTGACTTGTGTGTAGCAGTTACTTCCACTCTGGGTCCGGCGGTCACAAATCCAGCTGGATACCGTAGCGGTTAGCAAACCTCTCTCAACCTGCTATTTTCTGCTGTGGATCAATACAAATAATCATCCCTACATGACACAGTTGTCCAAAAGTACACAAGGATTTAATTCATATCATTTAATACTCACGTGAGTTGTTTTCTTGCAATGCAAGACCAAGTAAAAAAAGACAAAACTATCTTCTGGCACCTGAGCTGCACACTTAGGAGGTAAAATAGAGAAGAAATAAAAAGTGCAAACACCCACAAGAATGTGGGAGTTTCTCCTTGAAACACGACGCGCACAAATGTGTTATTTGTGGTCTGCGTGTTTCCTTTGTAGCAGGGAATGATAACTGTAATGCTCAGAAATGAAATATCCATATCATGTCAGTTATAAAATAAAATCAATCTGTGGTACACAGGCAGTACTAGTTAACAGGAAAGAAGAGCGTATGTGTGTGTGTGTGTACAATAAGGAAAATACAAGTGCTTATACTACAAATACTGTGTGCTACACTCACAACAAGGTCCTGTTTTATTAGTGTCGACATAATAGCTCGGTGTATGTACAGTCCACATGCACAGGCGCTCTCTCTTGCCGCATGTTACAGTGACTTCATGACTGGCGACAGCTTATCTCTCCCCACGGATGGGATCAATAGACTGGCGCTCCAGCTTGTTGACGTGAAACCGCGGAGACCTGCTATCGTATTCACAGTAGTCCACCTGCTTTGGGTAAACACGGGCCATCTCTCTGGGTCTGGACCCTCCCCCCCTGTTTCCTCCTCCCCACGACAGGAGGCCTGCTGCTACTTTATATTTATACCCTCATGTAACGGTATAATTCGTGCATAGCAAAAATGACATTCATACACAAACTATCTAGCCATCTTGGAGACAGACTATTGTGTAAACAGGTTAAACGACATGTTGTCTGGAGGTGGGGCGCGGCGCGGGGCAGGGGGGACGACTTGTCCTCTTATCCTAACATATGGTTTTCAGCATGATGACATCACTTTGGTTCTCTGTAGAGAAAGGTGTTTGGATGATGTCAGTGCATGAAGGACACGACCCGACGAAGTGACTGTCGCAGTTTTAGTTGGTATAAATTCCAGGAACACTTGCAATGTTTGTTTAATCACAGTACAGTATTGACACAACTCAGCACAACTGGTACGCATTGTGACAGATTTTGTTCAGTACTGGGTAAAAGTCAAACAACCGAGCTACTTTGTTTTTCTACCTGGAGACTATGACAAACTAGCGTGATCAGACAAGAAGGAAAACTCTTATTTTCCAGTTGGTAAAAACCTCCTTAACAAAGGAACAAAGATCATTTATTGCCTTAAAGAATAATAATTCTTTCACAATATGTGTCATCTATTATTTAAAATCTTCAGAATTCTGAAGGTGAAAGCAGCAGCTTAGTGGTGGTGACTGTGGTGTCGTTTGTTTATAGCCTAAAGCTGATGAGGTTGATTTATTAATTTATTTACTTATAGAGCACCAAGTAACAACAGTAGCTGCCTCGAGGTGCTTTATTTTTCAGGAAACAGAGGAAACCCCGACAATCACATGACGACCAATGGGAAATGTAGAAGCTTTAATATAGATAGTAGTTCAGGTGCTCATCAAATAATCCATAAACTACGACGCAACCGACGTGGCCGAGGGTTCAACCCTTCCCTCTTCTTCTATCTTCACAGCTCATTCAGCTCAAACGCCCCAAACTAAGTCTAAATAACCATTGCCAAATCAGGAGGGTGTGTTTTGTATACGATATGAGGAAGTATTGTATTGTATTTAAAAGCCCAAATATAATGTGATTATTTCTAAATCAGTTAGAGTCCGCACGCAAACTCATCATCACGGCTGTAGAAAATTCTGTTTTATGAAAAAGCATCATGTGATAACAAAATCGGAATAAAGCCATGCAAACTTTTTTTGTTTTTATTTTTGAAACTTGCGCACAATCTCAACATCCCCCAGCGTCTCCATCTAAATCCAGCTCAATCCCAAACCCCTTTGAGTAAAGTGAGAAGACTTGCTGAAAAAAAAAAGCATTTTATCATAATTACTGTAGCCGCACTGAGGAGAGAGGCTCGTCTCGGGTCCTGCATGCTCGCCTCTCACAATAGGTGGCCACTTTGCTCGTCTGAGAGGGATCCATATCACAGAGGCCATTGTGAGAGTCTCCACAAAAGCCGCAGCGAGTGATACTTGGTTGCTCGAGTGCTTGCAGATCACTTTCTTTTGTCCGCCTCCGCCAGTCGCCATTTTACACCTCTGGAAGAAATAAAAAAAGAAGGAAAAAGCGAATCTTCGACAGCTGACGAGTGAGTTTTGCTGTAATCCCTTGACCTGGCTGAACCTACGCTGAAGCAGACACGTCTGTTTACAGAGACATACACATGCTAACACCCTGTGTAAACACACATAAAAGGAGAAGAGCTCCTCTGTCTATATGCGGAGCATTTAATGACGCTCGCAGATGTCAACCAGAGTTTAACAGTTTGGGTGAGTGCTTACTAATTTATATGAGGACTCTGTGATTATGTTAAGACTTCTTTGACTGTGGATTTGGATGAAGAAAAGATTTGGACTGAGGACAAACTCTAAGGATGTTTTGGACTGTTTATCGACTGGATGGCTTTCTTGGCTCTTTCATGTCAAAACAGTCTCTCAGTCCCTTTAAATCTCTCCTTCCCCCACAGAGGCAAAAGTAGAGGCTGATTTTAGGAAGATATAATAATACACTGTACAGTATGCACACCCATGTGTATATATATATATGACATACAATAGCCTTTGTGCATTTCTCCTTAGCAAAATGTTTATTAACACACTGAGGCTGAAGACAAACCCTTTTTTGAAAGTTAAAGATCAACCGAGACATGGCAAACAAAGGCGTGATCCATGAAACAGTCACTGGAGGTAACAGATACCAGAGTCCTTCATGCTTTTTTGTTTTTTTGTTTTTTTTTTTTTCCTATTTTCCAATTTTTTCTTTATTTTCCTCCTACACCCGCATTACAGTATATTTAATTACATGACATGCATTGGCTGGATTCCCTTTAGGGAGACTTACTCTAAATTATTTTCTACTAATCTAACCTAACTCACACATAGGAAATTACAGCCCCCAATTTATCCCTTAAGCCTTAAGTATCCCTAAAAATTAGGCTTTTTTTCCCCCTTGTTTTCTTAGATACATTTGTAAATACAATAATAAATCATACTTTTCCAAAACATTTAAACATTTTTGATTTGATGTTTAATCCAGGCCTCAAACGTAGCAAACTGCACCCACACACTGACCAGCATCTTGTTAGAGCTAAGTTACAGACTTATAAAATATTAGCATCTCGCCGACCATTTCCTGGATGGGCTGTACCTTACAATGGGCCATAACAATTGACAGGTAACCCATTGCTCCAGAAGGCTACTGTGTTACTCGAGTTACAGATGAAGCCCAGCAGGTGCTGATTGGCTCCAGTCGCCTGTGTCACCACACCTGTCACCACGGAGATGGCCCAGACTCCAGCATGCAGGCAGATGAGTCCATGTAGCTACTGCGATGTCGCCCAGTGGTTTATGAAGTCTCATTTTGAAGCCTTTTTGACCATCCGATCACATTTTCTGTGTCGTACAAATACACGACGGGTGGAAGCAAATTTGGACTCATCAGACCAAAGCACAGCTTTCCACTGGTCTAATGTGCATTCCTGGTGTTTCTTGGCACAAACAAATCTTCTGCTTGTTGCTTTTCCTTTTTCTTGGTTTCTTACCAGCTGTTTGACCATAAAGGCCTGATTCACACAGTCTCCTCTGAACAGTTGATGTAGAGACGTGTCTGCTACTGGAACTCTGTGTGGCATTTATCTGGGCTCTAATCTGAGGTGCTGTTAACTTGCGATCCCTGAGGCTGGTGACTCGGATGAATTTATCCTCAGCAGCAGAGGTGACTCTTGGTCTTCCTTTCCTGCGGCGGTCCTCATGTGAGCCAGTTTAGTCGTAGCGCTGATGATTATTGTGACTGAACTTGGGGACACATTCAAAGTTTAAGCAATTTCCCAGACTGATTGACCTTCACTTAGTAATGATGGATGGTCGTTTCTCTTTACTGATTGGTTCTTGCCATAATATGAATTCTAACAGTTGTCAAATAGGGCTGTCAGCTGTGTACCAAGCTGACTTCTGCACATCACAACTGATGGTGATGTGCAGAAGAGACCATTAGAGAAAAAATTACCGATAATCATCTCACAGATGTAACATTATCTACAGCTACTTTTAGTACCACTGACTTTCATTTGGACTCTTTTTCTCCAATTGATCTTTCTGAGTTAACTTCAATAATTACTTCCTCCAAACCATCAACGTGTCTTTTAGACCCCATTCCTACAAAACTGCTCAAAGAAGTCTTGCCACTAATTAATGCCTCAATCTTAAATGTGATCAACCTATCTCTAATAATGGGCTATGTACCACAGGCCTTCAAGCTGGCAGTAGTTAAACCTTTACTTAAAAAGCCATCTCTAGACCCAGCCATCTTAGCTAATTACAGGCCGATCTCCAACCTTCCTTTCATTTCAAAAATCCTT
>VUQR01024458.1:8223-23833 GCA_015108515.1 Hemichromis elongatus
CTCCTCCTGCGACCCTGGATTGTATAGCTGGAAGAAAATAGATGGATGTGACTCCTTAACACATAACTCAAGATCTACCTTTTAATAGTCACCAAGCCACTGACCAATAAATCTACAGTTTTATTTATTATTTAGTTTTATTATAAATATATACAGAGAGATATGTCTTTTGCTGATTTTTCAGATTATTAAACAAGTTTTCATGTTAGACAAAGATAACCTGAGTAAATCCAAAATGCAATTATTAAATGACAATTTCATTTAGTATGGGAAAAATTGGTCTCACTAGTTGTACCACCCTTGGCAGTGAGAACTGTAATCAAGTATTTGTGATAACTGGCAAGGATTTTTCCACATCACTGTGGAGGAATTTTTCTGGCCCACTGTTCTTTGCACAATTGCTTTAATTAAGCCACATCAGAGTGTTGTTGAGTATGAATGGCCTGTTTAAGGTGATGCCAATGCATCTAAATCTTATTTAAGTCTGAACTTTGACTGGGTACCTCTAAAACCTTCATTTTGATTAATTGAAGTATTTTGGATCATTGTCCTGCTGTATAACACAAGTATACTTGAGCTTCAGGGCATATTTTAATGGTTGGACATTCTCCTTCAGGATTTTCTGATGGAGAGCAGAATTTATGGTTCCATAAATTACAGCAAAATGTTCAGATCCTGATGCAGCAAAGCAGCTCACTACCACCGCCGTGTTTCACTGTTGGTATGATGTTCTTCTCATAAAATGCTGTGCTGGTTTTATGCCAGATGTCCTGGGAAGATTCACCAGTGTTTCCAGTTTTTCACCATTTGTGGATAATGGTTCTCACTGTCATTTGCTGAAGTTCCAAACCTTTAGTAACCCCTTCCAAACTTACAGATGTCAATGAATTTCTTTCTCTGTTTTTTCATTTTCTTTAGATCATGGCATGGTGTGTTACTTTTTGAGATATTTTAGTCTCATTCCCGTTTTTAGGAATGATCTATTTAAGTGATTTAGTGAAATTACGGAATTAGTTCAACATGTCAAGCAGTAACCAGGCCTGCGTGTGGTTATTTACTCAAGTTAGCTTTATCTAATAAGGATTTTTTCAATGAATTGAAACATGTAAGTGAGGCAAAAACAAGAAATCAGGAAGGGGGTAAATACTTGTTGACAACACTGAGCTTCATCTATTTCTTTTAAATTAAACACTCCAAAATTTATTCTTCTGTTGCTTGTTCCTTACATGCACCAAATGTACTTTGTCAAGCTGCCAGTTTTGTACGAGGGCAAGGGTAAACGGTTGCTTCAGGGTAAGTGACCATGATATAACTGTACTCGGTATCCTCTGACACACAGTGCACCAAAGTAAGACATGAAAATATAGTCTTTTCTCAATGAATAATTTAAGAACTTTTATCAAATCAAATCTTTTGGATTTTCAAAGATTCCCTAATGCAATGAAGTACTTATGTCCTTGTGTGTGTGCATACCCATCTGGATAAATCTGGTCAGTACCATTTCCCTGGTTGATGAGTAGCTATAGCAGTGCTAACTAACCTACTGCACCTCCCTGTCAATCAGACTGACTGTAGGACAGCTTAGGATAGGGCAGAGTGGATAGGACCATGGGTTGTCTAACTGTCCATTGTCAAGCTTCTTAGATTAAATTCAACTAGATCAGTCTCCATACTATACACATTCATCTAACAAGTGAAAGATTCTTAGTTTAATCCCAGGAGGAGATATAAATCCCTTTGGGGTTGTATCAGGAAAGGTGTAAAAATTTGCCTAATTAAACATGGAGAGCTACCTGCTGTGGAATCCCTTTGTGAATAAGAGAGCAGCTGAAAGTATCACATATGAAAAGTTTAATCTATTTTCTTTTCTTGTTTTCTAGGCTGGTATCAATTCATTTGGTAGAAGTAATCGGCTAACAACCTCTACAGTGAAAAGCATTTATTTCACTTCAGAGTATATGTGACTGTTTGACCAAAGGACATTGGTGTCCTCCTGGCTTTGTCACTCTGCCTCAATGCTCTCTCTTCAAAAGAGTAGAGAGTCTTTCTAGTCCTAATGGAATGAATTATACAAATGGGAATAAGGGCGTCTCTCCTCAGAGACATTCTTAGTGTTGCACTCAGTATAAAAAGCGACTGAAATAGTTGTGAAGGACAAAAAATACATAAATACTGGCATTTTTCTCACCGTGAAACACCTGATCTTTCTCTATATGAAGTTACCATCAGGCTGTTGATGTAAAAAAAAAAAAAGGTAGTGTGCTTAACAAATTTATTAGACCGTAACTCAATGTAAGGCTTATGCCACACTATTTTTATTAGTACTCGTGAATTCTCAAATGTCCTATTTTACAAAAATTATGTATATGTTTTTAAATATAAATGCTAAATTACTGTATTAATAATTAGAGTTTTACAGTTTAATTGTAATAATTACAAATAGCACATATTTACTTGGATTTTACTTGGGAAATTTCTAAAATATTAACTTTTCTTGTTTTTATGACAGTGGGTCTAATAAATGTGTTAAGTTCTGTAGTTGTTAAAAAAAAATTATTATTTTTTTTGGACAGAGCCTTTCCTGATTTCCCTGATTAGAAAGGTGGGCTCGAAGGAGGTTTTCACACAGTTCAACAATTTAACAAGCACTTTGTTTCAATTATACTGGCCCCTTCACATTTCACTTAAAACCAGTTAATTCAGTGTTAGAGGCACCTTTCACTGATCCACAGTGCTGTTTCAGGTACAGAGGGGTCTAAAAGACTAAGGCCTAAGAATAAACTTCTAATTTGCATAAATTTTATTTATTTATTTTATTAAAAAAAATGGTTAAATGGTCACGGGAATATTTGGTGTCCCCCTACAACCAGTGACTGCAGTGTTCGGTGGGGTTTGAAACATTACATTAGGACTCCTTGGTCTTCTTTAGTCTTTAAGTAGCTCTCAACAAGCTTTAAGGTGCGTTTGGGCTAATTAACCTGCTGTAATATGAATCCTAGTCCACAAAGAGACAAACCTGAGGGTGTAGCATGTCTCTGATGGTTGCAGTGTTACTTCTGCTTTGTTAGGGTGGAGTCACTTCAGAGCAAGGTATGCAACTCAAGGTTAAGGAAAGCAGCCCTAGAACTGAATATTTCCACCACTTCTTGTCACTGGGTTTGAATAACTGCAGTATCAATCTCTGCCCTATTTGTCTTTTAACATATACCTTCCTGTTAGTTTCAGTAACATCTATTAATCTGGATTAATTAGTAAAAATGTCTTTTTCCCATCATTCACTATGAAATGTTGATATGTCTTAGCCCAAATCTGAAGCATTTGGCCTCTTTTCCCTTCCTGAGAACTAGTTTAGAGATGCTACTTGACACCACAGCTCCCGTTTTCGACTCCTGGATTAGTTGTTTAGGAATATCTTTGTCTGTGGTAAACTATTTTTCCTTCATTGAGGAAAACTGCCTTTGATCTCTCTGATTGTAGTTTGGATGCACAAAACATGTGTTTCGCAAAAGGGAATCCAGTTCACATAAAGCACAGCTCACTTAGAGACCGTCAGTCTAGCCATGATGTGATTTAGTGAAAACTCCACTTTGTTCCACTAACAATTTGACTTCTGCCAGTTTCAAATACTTCATGTTTGCCACTGTTTAAATGCTACGCAGTAAGCCATGTTTTCCTGGAAACTTGAGGTACAGCCATGTGCATAACAGGCAAAGAATGTGGTCAACTTGAAAACTTGAAAAGCCTTAAATAGTAGACAAACTCTAGCTTTGTGTCATCTAAATTCTGTTTCATTGACGGGAATACAGCTGAAGGAAATCTGAGTTGTATCGCTGTCACTGAACAGGAGTTACAGTTTGACAGGAGTTACATTTAAGTCCATATGTTTTTGGACAATGGCACAGACGATTTTAAATCAAGCAATCAACTTTCAGACTGTTTTGGAAGTACAGTCATGATTTTACATTTAGTGCCCCATTTTGAGAGGTTCAAAATTAATTGGACAATTGATTGGTAAAGAGTGAAGCCAGGTGATGCCAGTTTACTGTATTGCTGTTTATTGACAATTTTAAAATAGATAAAACAATTAGATTTGATGCAAGTATGGAAAAAATCTAAAAAAAAAGGATAAATGCATTGACCTAAAAGGCCTGAAAGACCACGGAACATAACTAAAGTAGATGATTGCATATTTCTTTTCCTGCTTAAGAAAACCTCTTCACAACATCTAACCAAGTCAAGAACACTCTCATAGACGTAGGCATGTCAATATCAGTCTACAATCAAGAGATGGGTTAATGAATGTAAATGGAAAGGTGCAAGCCACTGGCTATGTTCAAGAACAAGAAGGCCAGACTTAACATCTAGAAGAGCTTGTACAGGAATGATGGGAAGTAAAAAGTATAAAGAAGGAGGTCTTAGGAGCTTGAAAAGGAAAGAAACTTCTTTAAGTTTCTTGAAGATGTTTCACCTCTCATCCAAGAAGCTTCTTCAGTTATAAGAGCAACTGGTGGAGGGTCCCAGATTTTTAAGCCCTATTGCGTGGGGTCTCGCTTTTCTTCCCAGGCTCCTTAGACTCCGATGACCTGGATGACTGAGAACCTTTACAGATAGATGAAGAAGGAGAGAAGCAGGTCATGATCTGAAGTGCACCACATTATCTGTTGAACATGATGGAAGCACTGTTACACCATGGACATTCATGATTGCCAGTGGAACCAATCCACTGGTGTTTATTGATGATGTCACTGCTGATAGAAATAGAAGGAATAATTCTGAAGTGTACAGGGCTGATCTCTCTCCTCGTATTCAGTTTAATATTGCAGAGCTGATCAAATGGTGCTTCACAGTGCAAATGGATAACGAAGCATACTGCAAAAGCAAAATAGGGGTTTCTCAAGGCAAAGAAAGGAAATTATTCATTGACTAAGTCAGTTACCTGATCTCAGCCCAACAGGAAAGCTTTTCAGTTATTAAATACAAAGCTGAATGCAGAGGGGAGGGAGAAGAACATTTGGTGATGTCTTTGGGTTTAGACTTTAGGCTGTGACTCTAAATGACTTTCATTTGAGTATTAAAAACAATCTTTAAGATTAAAATTAAATTTTTAAAATGACTTCCTCTGAAAATGCAGTTCTGTGTACAAAAATGGCTCAGATTCCTAAACAGCCATTGCACTACTTACACTCTTTGAATTCAAGCTAAAAGTCTGCACTTCAGTCTCATCTTTTCTGATTCATTGTGGTGGTGTGTTGGGGGCATAATTACAAAAATATTTTAGTGTCAAGAACTTAAGAACCTAACTATGGGATCTGTAAGAAATTGTAATGGCTTACCATGACCATTGCTGCAAATCCAGCTTTTGTGACACTTCTTGCACCTTTTAAATGTCTTCAGGTCTTTACAGTTCACAATTTAGGAATTATTTCCAGTTTTATATGACATTATGACACGTTTCATTGTGGTTCCAGACTTTTAAACAGCACAGTAGCTATATTCCACATGATTCACACTGAGAAAACTGAACGAGTAGACAATACATTTGAAATTAAAACGATGATTATATCATTGTACATTTTGGCAAAGTCACAGAAGGATGGAGCCACTTTAATGAAGTCATGTCACACCTTCCAAATACTTGGCACACTAAATAGAAAACTTATGTCATCTTGGCCGTATCCCATCCAGCCACTGGCAAGCCGTTGTAGCATCTGTTTCATGTTGTAGATTAGATTACCACATTGAGGGGCCGATGATGCCTTTCTTCTCACAATATGTCCCGCTTTATCTTATGTCTCTTTCAGTCCATAAAAACAACTTTTTTCAGATGATTTAATTATTTGAAAGTTTAAATTCTCCACTTGATCAGTGGACAAAATATCTTGTCAATCCATGGGTCCCTCGGGTGAGCAGACACAGGCGAGGAGATGTGACCTTAACATAAGGTGAGCCTTTATTTTAGGCTGATACACATGAAACATAAATTAAAAAAAATTTAAAAAAAATAAATTTGAGAAAAAACTAGACTGAATGCAATCACTAAACAAAGAAAACTGCAAATAAACCGTGACTTGACTATGAAATTATGACAACTGTGAGTAACTATGATCATTATGCCAACATGGAGGTAAAGATACACAGACAACGCAACGCTGAACACAGGAAGACTGAGGACTTAAATACACACAAGAGGTGACCGGGGAAGTGGAGACACACGAGGACACAGCTGAGTCGAATGAACCATAATGACACAGGGGAGCGTAAAAGAAACCACATGAACACAGAACACAAGACGCTTTTCAAAATAAATCAGGGAACATGGAGACTTAGACATGACAACACCAGCCTAACAAACCTAAAACACATGACGTACTAGACAAGGAACGAAACACAGAACCCAAGGAAACAGATGATAAATAATCGCTGACGTAAACCTCCACTAAAGCCTAAATAAGAATAACACACAAACTTATAATCACCAAATTAGCATGAGAACTTCAAAATTACAAAATAAGACTCAGAATGCTGGGTCAGAGACCCAGCCTGTGACACCAGGAAGTATCAGACAAGTACTTTAATCATATTGCTAGAGGTTCTTAGGTTTTGTGACTTAAAGTACAATTTGCACAAATGCTTTAAATTATTGCAGACAATTAGAAATGACAGTAAGTCTGAGAAAATTTTGGACTTGATGAAATGTTTCCATGTAACCATCATTACCATAAGTATTACCACAAAATAACCATAAGTCCCATCTGCCTGTGTAGAAATGATGTTAGCAGGTAAGTTGTGTTTTAACTTCCTGAAAATGTCTAGTTGATGCCAGAGGTAAGAGGAAAATGGCCAGACCGCTTGGGACTAAAAGAAAGGAAGATGAAACCTAAATAATCATCTGCTACAACCCAGGTATGCAGAAGAGCATCTCTAAATGCACAATGCTGCCCACAGTAGTAGAGGACCATATGGGTCCAGAAAAAAAAAAAAAAAACAGGAAATTGGGAGTACAATTCACATGAGCTCATCAAAATTGACCAACACAGGAGTGGAAAAATGTTGCCTGGTTTGGATTTCTGTCTCAAAATTCAAATGGTAAGGTCAGAATTTGGTGTGAGCAACATCAAAGGAAGAGTCCATTCTGCCTTATATCAACTATTCAGGCTGGTGGCTGTGTAATGCCACACTTGCTGGGAACCCTTTGGGCCCCGTAGTACCAACCGAGCATTGTTTAAACACCAGTGAGTATTGCTGCTGACCATGTACATCCCTTTACGATCACAGTTTACCCATCTTCTGATGGCTGATCTCATCATGTCACAAAGCTCAAATCACCTCAATTTGGTTTCCTGAAAATGGCAGTAAGTTCTCTGTACTCAAATGGCCTCCAAAACCATCAAATCTCAATGCAGTAGAGCACCTTTGGGATGTGGCGAAACAGCAGGTTTACATTATGTGCAGCTGACAAATCTGCAGCAACTCCGATACCATGATACCAAAATCTTTGAGGAATGTTTCCAGCACATTGTTGAGTCTATTTTATGAAGAATGAATGCAGCTCTGAAGGCAAAAGGGAGCACAATCTGGTATTAGCAAGGTATACCTAATAAAGTGGCAGTTAAATGTAAGTATATTTGCAGACTTGATGGGTGGCAGCATGTATTTTCTCTGTTCTTAGTTTCCAAAAGCCAGTTTTAACTAATAGAAACAAAGTAAGAAGGCTCTCCAGCTTCATAGAAGAGGAAGCACACAGAGGGCTCTGGGTTGGACACTAATAAGACAGACGGGATGTCACTTACATATTGCCCCAGATTTGTTGGCTAGATCACAGTGGATAGATAGAGACTGAGATCAAATGCTGCTTGAGATTTTGAAATAACTGGTCAGCCTTTTATGACAGGAAGATAATTAGAGGTACAAACATATGAAGGGACCAGCCAGCCTGCTATAGTGACAAAATCAAGAAACCTCTGAAGCTTCCCATAAGAACAAAGCATAGACCATTTGGAATCAGCCCTAACTGTTTGTCTGCACAGATATGAGACCTGAAGGCTCCAAGTACACAGGTTGCTGAGGAAGGGATTTGCCCAGGAGGAGCCTATATTTCTTTTAATTTCATATACTCAGAGAGCGAGGAGAGCAGTGGAATGTGAGTATTAGAAACAGGAAGCAGAACAGACATAAGGAACAGGAGGGCTCACGCAGTGTGGCTGCATGCAGAAAGACCAATCTCAGATTTGCCTCAAGTGGTACTTAATTTCATACAACCACAAAAGACTTTGTCCTGTGCTCTTTAAGCAGACTCGTAAATAGATGACAACTTGTAAAATCCATGGACATATCCTGATGTCAGGATGGCTGCATTTTTCTCTGTCCTCTCCTTTTCTGTCATCTACCCACTTTTTACTCAGAAGGAGGTGGCAGGACATCAGCATACAGTACAGAAACTGATATCATAAATAGATCTCAATGATGCCTACAAAGGGGAGATAAGGAGCAGGAGAGGAAAACTTAAAGGTCAGGTGGTGTTATGACTCTATGATGGACTCTAGTGCGCACTTTTTTTATTCCTTTTGGCAATGAGGAAGAGTTTTATATGTACAAAGCAGAAATTACTCTGATGAACTGCTAGCAGAGGAGGAAAGAGAGTAAGATCCGACAGCTTTTGGTATGACAGCCCCTTGCTGGCAGAGGATTGAATCCTATTAGAGCTGTCTTCTGCAGTTTGTCCTCTACTCTGATTCCCTGTGGGTTTCCCACAACAAAGAGAAATACATAAGTACACAGTTTGCCTAAAAGAATTAACTGAACTCCTATTTTATAATGTAATTAAATTGCAAAGAAAAACACATGCCTTATGTTGATGTCTAGAAATGTGAGTTTATTATTATTATTTTTTCTTATTATTTGGAGGGATGTCCAGCATTCATTAATACAATAAAAGTAAAGTTTGTGCACGAATCACTGCCCCACTCTGGTGTGCATTTCAGGCAATTTAGCATTCATGATAATTTGGTTTCTCAACACAAAATTACTGTGTCATTGTTATTAATTATTCCACCAGTCAAATGTTAATCACTTGCAGCTGGTACAGAACCTTCTTCTTTATTTCATACAAATATTTTCAGCCCTAACTTTCCCCCCTCATGTCTATATTCCCTCCTATGTTAAATGGAGCATCTCCTACTAGATCCAGTGTCAGGATTTAGGTTCGCAGCACTTAGGGGTTTTAAGGGACTGCATTGTACTAATAGATGAATGCACATAACTTTGCTAAAGTGGGAGTAGAAAACATTTAGCTCAGTCATAAATGATTTGTAATGTCCCCCCTAAAGTCTTTCCATTCGTTACAGTCCATAGTGTTCCCAATATTTTTATTCCAGCATCTTATATAAAATGGATCATTCAGACAGCAGAAAGATGGCAAAGAGAAATGGAGACTGATGAGTCGAAGGCTGTGAGGCCACGTAAATGTAAAACCATCAAGGCTTTGTGAACGCTTTCAGCACATCTCTGCTGTGCTTTAAGGATAAGCGTTGGCCTTCAGTAAGCAATACTAAACATACACAAACTTTTCGTGGTTACTCTACTAACAAACTGGGCATATTGATGCCTTTTCCTCATATGATGCTTTTGTAATGACACGATGTGATACATTTGATTGAGATATCCAGGAAAAGGATCCAGGATTGCTTGTTATTAAGAAAATTACAGTGATATTGTTTCATTTCATCACTGCAATTCTTCCAGTGCATTTAAAAAAAAAGAAAAAAAGATGTGTTAATTTTATTAGTTCAGTGTGTTCTTTGGAAAAAGGAAAAGCATCATGAGCAAAAATTACATTAACAACAATTCATTAATGTAGAGTATATTATGCTTTAGTGGTTATGCGGTTGGCATGTCATTATGGGAACAAACTGCATTAATGAGCTTTTACCTAAAACATAAGCATAAGAGCATATTGTGAAACATAGTAAAAGACAGTATCTCACTAACAGCAGATTAAAGGCCATTTGAAAGAAACTGTAGTGGAAATCTGACAGTTCATTAATTAATCTTGTTCATAACTGAATTTAAATCAGACTCAAAATTGAGAAAAAGAAGAAAAGAAGAAAAAAAATTACAAGAAAGCATTTGATTCTAATTTTCTTAAATTATACAATAAAATGCAAATTTGGACAAATGTGAGTTAAATTAAATTTAACCGCATTTGTTTTCTGTTTTTATCAGAAACAGTCCGAAATCTTCAGTGGTTTTGTTCACGGTTGGCAAAAAATAACGTGTGTGATTATTTTTCTTCTGCAATCCATTTAAATCGCAACACTTTATGATTATTATTTACTTTTTTGTGTGTTTTTGATGACATGATACTCTATTAAATCGGAAGAGAGCCCTGAAAAATTTGTGTATGAGGGAGAGTCCCTGGCTATGTGAGGTGGAGGGGTTTTGAAGCAGCTATGTCTCACTCTCCACAGTTCTCCTCCTAACAGTGTTAGTAGTGAGCACAGCAAGATGAAACAAAAAAATGCACATTTTTCATCATCTTCGCTTAAAAGATTTTTTAATACCTAGATTCTTTTTAAAAAGCATATATTTGCATAAAGGTTTCCATAAAACCTTGTCTTTTGTAGATTTATTTTGAATTCGTCTTTTATCTCTAGGTGTTCATTATGTTTTTTTAATGTATTATGTGTATTCCATGTGATTCACACAAACAGGGCGACAAAACTCTTCAACTGGATGAGCATGAAAGTAGAAGATGCGTCAAAATGGCTTCGATCCCTCACTCATGCCTCCTGTTCATGAATCACCATCACAATAACGATCACAAACTACAGAGCAATGCAGTACTCTGTTTTAGTTCTATAAATAATGTATGTGTTGTCAGTGAAGGGAAGTACTCTACATAGTTTTGCTTTGTCAAGTAACACAGCTGAAACATTTGCCAGCTTGCCACATGAGCCATAATGCCAAATACATTTAGTTAATACAAGAATCACTTAATACTACTTTCCTTTTTTATTAGCAACATTTTGTCATGAATAAATTAATCAGTGTTATGATTCAGAATATTTCATTTCCCTGGTGATAGATAAGTAGAGTATAAAATGGAAAAAAGGAAGCTTTTGATTCTGAAGGCAACATATTAGTACAATGCACATTATTCCTGTTTCCATAATGTGCATCTTTAGCCATTTTCCAGGTAGATGTTGTCGTACCTTGTAAAGTAAAGATGAAGAGAGCTGGTAGATTAGCTCTTTGAAGGGCTGGAGACATGCTTCTTCCACAGGATAAAACACACACATACACACGCTGAATGATTATTTGTTGTGCGGTTGTTGTGCTCTGTGGTTATGTTTGGTTTGAGAGAAATTTTTAGAAGCTAAAATAGCTACTATATGATTTGACATTAGAAGAATGAGGTTGCTTATCCTGTGGATCTTAAATCGTGCACATCTTAGTTTCAAAGTAGCTCCTTGAAATTCAATACACCTCTCTGTTCATTCTGTTCCCCCTTTTAAAAAAAAATACTGTATTACCTTCTCAGGTCTTGTTCTCAGGTTTTTCATCAATGCAGAATGAGTTTGAGAATGAAAGAAATATTCATGCATGCCATTCAAAAAATTTGCGAAATATTTGTCCTAATTCTCTATTTCAGTATCTTCTTCTGCAGTAATCAGAGCTACATTTTACATTTGTATCAACGCAAAAAATATTTAAATGCTTTCATAATTTAAATATAACACAATTCTCACCTATAATGACTGGAATATTTTTAATTGTGAAAACAATAAAATTGTCATGTAGGTTTGTTATCAATCATACAGCAGCTTCACATTAGGACCTGGTATACATGTGAATTATTCAGTTAACATTTCATCACATTACTATTGAGTTATAGCATCAAGAAAAATGGTGGAAGAAGCATTGTTTTACAATGCTGCTAACTGAAGCTACTAAAGGTAACAGACAAGATGACTGGACACAGCTTTTAATGTCTTTGTGAACCTGTGTTTTCACAAATCTTCCAGTAGGTGGCACTGGTGTCCCGTTCAAAACAAAGGTGCCACTGACTAAGTGTTTGCTGTAAGTTATGCGACTGCAGCACTGCCAAAAACGTCAACAACTCTCTGTTAATTTGTGGATGAAGCATATTTGAAATGCTCCTCTAGATTTCCAGATGTCAACATCGTATTTTGTCCAAGCAAAACTGTTATACAAAGAATATATATGCAGCATATATGGAAAGATTTTAATCAAAAAACCAACAAATAAAGAGAAGATAAAGAACTCAATGAACAATCAGTAAACTTGCCCGGATAGATTCCATAACAAAAATCTGGCATTGATTTGAGCATCATGTAGAAATATAAAAGAAAATTCAAACTTAAGTTAGTTGACGTTTTGTTGAAGGTTGAGAGTGACTACTTCCGGCTGCCAACTTGAAAAAGAAATCTTTGAGGAAAAAGCTTCTCTCCAATTGGACAGGGGTTTTCAGATGGCCCTAAACATAAAAGTCTTCAGTAAGTGTCATTTTTCTTTAAAAATTGATGTATTTATTAAAATAATTTTTTTTTCAAATACATAGCTAACTGTTAGCCTAATTTTCAACATTTAGCTGCATAACATTTTATTTTATTTTTATTTTTTTAGCTGCATAACATTAAAACCTTGAACACCGCTAACTGGGGTTTCAGCAAGCTTAAAATTAGGCTGTTAATTTTTTAAAAAAAGCAAGTGTTTTACAAATACTTAACAACAACAACAATTCTTCTACTACTAATACTCCTACTAATCTTAGACAATATAATGGATTTGACATCATTAAGAGTAAATAAATGTACCGGTAGATACTGACTAGTAAGCCACCAGTGGCTCAACACTGTTTTTTTTTAATATTGCTATGATGGACAAACACATTATATTAAAATGTGTATTACATTTGTATTTGTAATACAAGATGTCAGCATAGAGAAAAAACAAAAACAAAATAAAACCTATAGCCAAAAGTGTTTGTATTACACCCGTGTCACTGATGTAATGAAAATCTCACTCAAAAGCTAGAGACATTATCTTGGTGGTGATGTGTCCACATAATTTTTCAGCATCGCCCTTGATACTCATGTGAATGTTTCCTACTGTTGTTTTTTCTTTATTCACCTTTCGTTTGTAGGTTGTTTTTTTTTTTTGTTGTTCTCTAGAAATGAGGGCAGATATACTTACTGTAATACTTACTGTCAGTTTGGGGCTTGTAGTGAATGACTACAACGACCAGACTGTTTCATGATAACATTTTACTGTGTCTTAAGCAATCTGCAGCCTGCAGTAAGGCACTTAAAAGTAATTGTGTTGCTGATGCTGCACAATTCTAAGGACGACTTTCTTAAATGCTTTCTTTTCACATGATTACATTATCATAAACATTTGTGTAATTGTAGCAGTAAATTAAAAAAATTGATTTGTCTTTGCTGTGTTTGTGAGTGTGTGCTGAAAACCATTAAAGTAAACATGATGTGGTTTGATTGAAAGTACCCTGAGACTGGTATTAACTTGCAGCAATTGCAGTGCACTGGATTGATTTGAGTCTTTTTCCTAAAGTGAATCTTGTGTAGGGTTTTTTTTTCATTCTCATGTCCAAAATGCTACAGAATGGCTATAGATAAATAGAAAAAAAGGGGGGGGGGGTATTGCTCTCCTCCTGTTTTCAATAGCTTTAAGTGCAATGATCAAAATGTCATCACACATTTCTGCTCAAACAAGACTATTAGAAGAATCAGATGGGTATTTTCAACCTTTCACTGCAGGCTAAAGATAACCACACAGTCTGCTGTTTTTCAAAGCTACATGTGATGATTTTAGCTAAATTTTCATGTTGATTTAATAGTGGGGAACCTTTAGTTGAATGAGCCGTGCAAGGACATGAGTAGTGCAAAAAAAACTGCATGGCAGGGAGGTTATTCTTCACTTTTCTCTCATATAATTTTGCTAGAAAAGTTTATTTGTCACTTTTGATAAACTGAATGATTTTAAATTTGTATTTTCTCACTGAGCCAGACTTCCTTTTCTGCTAACATACTGCAGCTTTTCTTTCATTCAGAACTGAAATAACTTGTTTCCCGAATATGGGTACATTCAAGATTCGAGTCCTCCAACTTGTCTAAAGCCTTTACTCAAAAAGCCTTTTTCAGTCCAGGAGTGTGGCATTTTCCTCTCAATTTCCTTTCATGCAGTTGCGCTGTCTATTAAATTAGCATTGATTTCAGCGCGAAGGCGCAAACACCTGTCATACTTGGCATCCTTTACATATACTTGAGACCTCTTTTCACTTGCAACTGAGGAGGTCAGCATAGGGCATGTAACTCAAGCATGCAGAGGTAGAGGATCGCACATCCTCCTTGTAATCAGTTAGTACAGTGCCAAAAACACCGTGTGTCCACCAGCTTCAAGGGTCTTTGTAGAGATGATCAAGTGCTTCACACATGTCTGTTGATGTGGTGCTACTAAAAGTAAGTAGGTGTGTCAGACCTCAGCCAAGGCTGCAAACTGTTTCTCTTATTACCTGCAAAAAAAACCAACTTAAATTTGTTCAGTTCACACAGTATACTAAGGAATATGTATGTATATGTATATATATATATATATATATATATATATATATATATATACACACACATGTACACACACACAGACCTGTGTGTGTAATAGTTAGTTCAGCAGCGTGCCCTCCCGCTTTTATCTTAATAGGCTAATTAAATGATGGTAAGTGGTGCAGTCAGTTGGTCTTATTACTACAAACTAATACATCAGATCTTGTATGTAATTAACTTTAATGGCTTCATAGTCCCTTTAATAACTCACCAACTGAAAATGTATTTAATGTTGAGAAATTGACTAAGGGGCACATGTTCAATTATTCTCAATATACTAATTATTTTAAAATTGATAATAAATTTCTGGTAATCCAAAGAAACACTTTATTGATTCGCCATTCTGCGTAATAGCTAGAAATACAGTCCATGAAAATGTGAATGTTGCTTTATTGTCTAATTAATGACCCACAAGTCTAAAACATCTATTCAGTTACAGTGACACAAAATTGTTGCATGAACGTATGTATGATTGATCCTTAAAAGTTAATACCCATCATATTTATTATTTACTAGTGGAGCACAGATTTGCACAGGTCTAACCCCAAGCAATTAATACTATTTAACTTAATTAGCAACTCATTTTATATTTATTTTCTTATATCTGTACTCTTTCATTTATCTACAGTACTATCCAGAAGTCTTAAGCCATCCGTCATTCCTTCTTAATTTGCAGCAAGTAAATGCAGCTATTATTGAAATATGGACAAACATGCATAGAACATACATAGAAATGAACTGTAAATGGCAAAAATAGAGTTTGTACATTCTAACAACCTTGAAAGTCAATATTTGGTATGACCACCTTTATTCTTTATCATAGCCCTAACTCCCTTAGGCAAGCATTCTTGTAATTTCTTAAGGAATATTTCTCCAGGTTTCTTGGAGGACATTGAAAGCTCTTTTTTTTTTTTTTTTTTTTTTTTATTTTTTCTCCCTTTTTTTTTTTTTTTTTTTTTATTTTTTCTCCC
>VUQR01024458.1:23853-35370 GCA_015108515.1 Hemichromis elongatus
AATTTCTGCTCCCTTTTGTTCATTTCCTTGTGCAGATGATCCCACACTGCTCCAATAATGTTGATGTCTGGGCTCTGAGTGGGCTTATCAATGACTAATAATGTTCCATTGTGTGTTTGTGTATTCTGGTGTACTTTTACTGCATTGGCAGTGTAGGATCATTGTCATGCTGGAAAATGAAGCCAGTCAGACACTTTCAGATGGTACTACACGGTCAAAATCTGATGGTACTTTTTTGTTTTCATAATTCCACCAATTCTGACTCCTCCATGTTTTACAGATAGCTGCAGACACTCACTGTTGTACTCTGTACACTGTCTCTTGACCTCCTCCATGCATATCGATAACAGTTTAAACCAAAATAAGAGTCAAATTTGGATTAATCATTCCATAAGATCTGTTGCTAATGCTTTTATTAAGAATGGCATCTTGATGCCCATCCTTCCTCTGAGACCATTTTTGATGAGGCTTTAGTGAACAATAGATGGATCAACTGAAGGGCCAGAAGCATCTCTCAGGTCCTATTTAAGGTATGTGCTGGATTTTTGTCCTACTCGTTAAGGACATGATATTCATACAAAGAAATGCTGAGATACTTGAAACTTTAAATATTAATGGAAAATGAGTAACCTAGCTCATCTTGGTTAATTGAGCTGTTTTCATTGTCTCGTTGAGCATTAAGTATCTGCCTCAAGGCTCTTCAACAGTACATCTTACTCTAGCTCTGTTAGTCATGGTTTACTGCAAGGAAAACAGAAACAAGCAAACAAAACACAACACATATATAGCTGGTGTTGTTAATGACTTCACACAACTTCCACTAACCTTGTCACATCAAGGGCCAGTTCCTATAAATAGCTACAAAATGATTTTAGGATTAAAAATATCACAGTGGCACATAGAAATATACGACAGGGCTAATACATGACCACACTCTGTCATCATTATCATTTCTGAGTTGCAGTGCTGATTGCTGCCTGATCAGATCCCTTCCAGAATATACTTCACATCATGTTGCAGTGGAATCACACCAGCCGCTATGCCTGTCATCCTGATGTTCTGACTCTGTCAGGCTTGCTCAGTGGTTAACACTGCTAGCTGGACCACACCCATCTTTAAATGTGACCTTCATTTTGATCTCAAACAGCCTAGTGACTGCTTCTAGTGCAGGTGTAATGGTATTATTTTGACAAAATTAGGCAGACAGACAGAAAACTGCCAAAGCATAAGAAAACTACCTTTGTGGTTGTTTGTGCTACAGCGGGACACACAGACAGACTCACAGGGTAATAACAATACTAGCCACACTCTCGCAGCTGGGAAAAATCCAAGGATGTTGTCATAGATGTGTTGAGGATGCCACTAGGGGGAACCCAATCCATCATCATATGACATCATTCACTGCAGTCTGCTGTGGGATGTGGGTGCAGCATTTGATGGTAAAACCATATCTTGCAGAGGTGATCATATTAGAAGTGAGCTTTGTACAATGCAAAACAATAATATGTGAGCCATCTGCAGTGAATGTGACCTTTGTGAACATTTTTGCAAATGTTGATATTGTTTCATCTCTGATCATTTTATCTTCAATCTTGTCCCGCTGGGGATAAAACATTTAGCGCGTCTTACCCCGACGAAGTGAAACCTCCTAATCATTTTATCCAGATGCCGAGGGTGAAGAATTCAGATTTTCTTTAGCTGCTTCTACAAATGGAGGGAGTCACAGATACATTTTGTGTGCTTTCGTGATGGATGTGTTTAGGGAGGCTTTGGTATACATGAGATGCTGCTGAGACTGACACTGAACAGATGAGGGAGGGCAGAAGTAGAAAATTCATTGGTCTGGCTACACTCAAGATGCAGCTCTGCATGAAAGTGTGACAATAACCTTGACAGCAAACTACTGGACACAGTGGAAACAGGCAAGATTTTCTGCTGCTGCTTGAAAATGTTGCTTAGAAGGAAAAAATGAAAAACATAACGTATTTTCTTTCTTTCTTTTTGTTGAAAAAACGACAATATAATTTGATCTTGCTTGTTTGAACAATGCCACTTTAGGCTGATATTACTCACAATGGTAATGTCTGGGGATTGAATTACTCCTCATGATGTCAGAACCTGCATCACCAGGTGAACAGGTGCAGACCTGTCCTTCTGTTGATTCACTTTTTTTTGTCCTCTGCAGCATCAGTGCCTTAAAGCTTAATACAGTATTCATGATAACAAAGTCTGGGACTTTTTTCCAGGTACACAATGAAGTAGAAAGGTTAAACTAAAAAGGCTAGTGAGTTTGTCTGATTTCCACAGAAAGTTGTGTTATAAATGGAGCTGAAATGATTGATTGATTCACTGGCCCTTTGCTTACTTTTATATTTAGGGGCACTGGCAAATGAAGGCCTCATTTATATTCATCAACAATAGCTAGAAGCTCAAATAATGCAAAGTCAGAAATACCCTTCTTTCTAACTATACAGTGATGTTATAGACTGTTGCTTCTTTTCTCTTAACCAGTCTTTGGCTAAATCCAGACGGTTGACTTGTGTGTGTGATTAAAAAAAGCAAAACACTATATTGAAACTTTAAAACTCTGTTATTCTGCTTCATTGCGTCTGTGCGTCTGTACGGCTGTGGCTTGATCAGATTTGATTGATAGGGTGAGATTGTTTATTGGTTTTTTTTATGTCAACTGTATTGAGTATTTTAAGTGTCATGGCATTTTTCCAGCTAAAACTTTCTCGCTTCAGTATTGTTAGGAGATTACAGAAAGACACACTAATACAGGACTGTAGTAAGGAGACTGTTGTAACTTTGGCAGACAATAAGGTGTTCATTTAAGACCTCGTAATTCATAAGACAGCGGCTGGGAAGATAAGTTCTACGAGTTTTTGAAAGATGAGGCTTGTGATATTTAATCTTACTGCCAGAAAACCTCAAGAAAAAAACTAGAAAGAAAATTAGCCCAGTACTCCCATTTGTTTTCTATTAAAACTATTACAAAAAACCCCAAAAATCTAAAGACTGAGACACAGAGTTGAACTGTGTGACACAGACATTACCATAAACCCAGGCAGACTCTGTAGTTTAATTTTGATTAAATCTCATACAGACTCTCCTTCTGCTTTGAATACCTACTAATACTCTAAATGCACATTAATCTAAAGCAGAAAATTGTTTCTAAATATTTTTACTCCTGTTTAGTTGATACTCACTAAATCACTTTATATACAGTACCTGAGTTTCTTGGCAGATGTGTAGACAATTAATTTGATTTATTTGTCTACATTTGGCAGTCCTATCTGTCTTTTAATTCCTTTTGCTTTTATGATTTGACTAGGTTTATCCTTTCAGGCTTTAACTTGACTTCAGTATGACAAGGCAAGTTAAAGACACGGAGCTTTTGTCTCTAGCCTTCTGATTAAATCTAGCACCTGTTTGCTATGCAAAGCACCAAGAAAGGCTCTTTGATATAGGCTTGTGTGTGTCTGTGTGTGTGTTTCTTAACACGGATGCAAAATCTGATGCTATCTCTTGCATGCACTCACTAATCTGTGCTCCAAGGGTGGCCACAAGTTATGGATTTTGCACATTTATTTCCTAGGATGGTATAGAATAATGGTAAATAGATGATTCATATAATATGACCTAGATCACACCATACTGTCTGACACCAGTCTAAATCGCACAAGCCTAGCCTGGTTGTTAATCTGTTCATGGCCTGAAGTGAATAAATAATGACTAAAAGCTCTATCAATGTTTAAAATCAGTGTGAAGAGTCAGTGTTTTCAAAATAGTAACAGAGATCTTATATTAAGAAAGTTATACTAATAATAATTATTATTATAATAAGTATTTTGATGTATGCTTTCTGAAACTATTAAATACCACTGAATCGATATTACACTGCATGCTAGTGACAAATTAAAACACAAGCAAATTGTGGAAAAGAAAACTAATAAGTATATTTCAATATCCTTTAGAACAAAAGGGAGGTTTGGTTCCAGCATAGCTTAATTTTCAACCTGTGATCAATGCCTGACTCACGTAGTCATGAGGTACTTGTGTTTTAGTAGCTTCTCGTAAAGCCTTGTTTAATTAAGCTGTTACTCAGTACCTCACTAACACATTTTAAAGCATATGACCTGAAAGTTTGGAGGCATCAGTTCCTCAACGACTCATCTGTACTCATGAAGTCCATGTGCTTATGGGTGACTCCTTGCATCACATCCACGTCTCATGTCTATATACTTACTAATCACACATCTCACAACTAGACATGTACAATACAGTCCAGACAACCTGGTAAAGCTCAAACTGAGTATAAATGGTGATTTCAATAACACTGAACATGCCATGGTTGTTGGTAACAGACAGACTGAGCTGGGCATTTGAGAAACTGCTGACCTCCTGGGATGTTCCACTAGAACCATCTCTAAGGCAATAGAGCATAATCCGAAAAAAGACAAAACCTTATAACCTTATAATTTATTTATAACTTATTTATAACTTATTTTAATCATTTTTATATTACCAGTTGTGAAACTGGTAATGAAAAGGCTAAAAAGGAGATACAAAAGATTTTTGAGTATTGCCTTCATGCTGAACCATATTTGCAAATGTTCTTATTTATAGCAGTATATGTTACATAATATGTTTTGGCTATTAGGAACATTAAAATGTAGTTAAACTTTTATGGGCTTAACCTGTGTCAAGACATATTTGCAGTCACTTTACTTTGGCGAGCTGGCGTGTGCCTGAAGTCTGGTCAAACAGAAACGTTTTGTTTTAATCTGAATACAGCCCTGTAAGTGGATATCTGCTGATCCAAAATCTACAACCAGAAACCCAAGGCAAATAGCTCCCTGTGTTTTATTCTTTGGAGGTGCTTTGTACTCTGGTTCTGACAGAAACTCCATCACAAGACCCCTTCAGGCTAGTGGTAGTCAGTAGGCCTGTGTGCAGTGGGTGATGTTACGCTCCAGGCCTAATTCTCAGCTTTGATAAGGGGTTTTGTTACGTTGTTGGAATATATCAGTTTCACTTTTTGGTGTGTGTTTATGATCGGGAAAAATCCCCTTCTCTTCTTTGTGCTTCATCCATAATGTAATCAAGTTAAATCTGGCCATTTATATGGTTTCTCTTAGTTGAGAAATTTACGTTACAAAGGGGACATTATGGTTTTGTTACTAGTGAGATGTCAGGTTAGGTTTTAATTTAAACTTTTATGTTAACTCTTATTAGCCTACACCTGTGTAGACAAGTCGAGTTGCATTAATATGTAGTGAGATTGATATGGAGGTGCGTCGAATTGTGTGTAGGGTTTCAGAAGGTTTTTCAGTTACATCCCTACAGCACAAAATTAATGCAGAATCATCCACTAGATTAGTGGCTCTTTTGTTAGGACTGTGTATTGTATGCATAAGAATGTGTACATGTGTACATTCTTATGTGTCTACAGAACTACAGAAAACAAACTCCACAGTAATACTATAGGACAGAAACTCTAGTATTTCTGCTACATTCAAATTGAAGAGAAGTGAGATTGGATGACAGATTCACAATGACTGCAAGTGGAGATTCAACCTGTGTTGATGTAAAAGTAATCCTGTTACCTGTGTCTCTTAGTAAAAGTGCTTTTTTGGATCTCTTAAGCGCATTCTGTAATTGCACCGTAACTTCAAGTTAACCTAGAGTGATACAATTCAGTGTTGAATTCAACAGACATAATTTTCCCATTTGTCAAATGATGTTTTTAAAAGGCAAAATTTCATAGATCTTTTTTTTTAAGCTTGGGAAAATGATTCCTGTAAGATCCTTAGAGTAGATATGTTTAACAATGTGAAATACAGTCAAGAGCTTACTTAGGCAGTTACTTTGATTTTTATCAGAATTGTAGTATTCCTCTGGGCTCTCTCTTCTTCACAGGAATGAAAATATTTGGACACCTGTTTTTTCTTTCTGAACTTAAAAAGAAGGGCCCGTATTCAGTGTGAAGTGTGTCTAATAACTGTCTCAGCTTTTCGTCTGTAGGCAACAAGAGTTCTCATTTTTAACCCCTATCATATCGTGCAGCTGGATCCGTCCATATGCTTTGTTGTTCAGTTAATGCACAGTTAAGCACTGTGGAAGGTTGTCGACATGACTGCTACTTCAGTGATTGATGTGGTACTATCAAAGCTTTGCCTGTAACACAGGCTTCACCCTCTTCTCACCTAACTATTTGTCAAGTTGTAGCTGGCATAAGAACACATATTGGGTGGAACGGATGCAGCAGCCTGTGGGGAAGGTGATGCAGTTTTCTCTTTTATGAGTTTATATTTGAAATGCTGTATATTATAGAATTAGTTTCACTGTTTGCAGTGGCTTTGTAGTCATTTTATGGAAATAACAACCTGACAGAATCCAGGCATTTATAGTATATATAGCATTGTGGTCAGGTAAGTTTACATAGACTCATCATGGGCATGAATGTCATGGTAATTTGGGTATTTTAATTATCTTTTTGAGCAGTTCTTTTTCCATTTTGGAATAATAGTAGAGCATACATCTTTACTGTATGCTCTACTATACATAGTACAGACAACAATAGGAAAGTCCAAGGAACTTAGTGAAGATCTAAAAAAGGGCACTTGTATGTTTACACAAGTTGGGAAAGTCTCTTATAGCCATTTCTAAACAGTGACAGATCATGAGTTCAAACACGTTATTAGGATGTGTCATCAATTTGCCAAGGTCTGGACAAGAGACAGACAAGAGAAAGTTTAAAATATTTGGCTACAATTACAAAAGACACAGATTTGACCTTCAGACCTAAGCACACTCTACCAGCTGTCAAGCATAGTGGTGGTAGCATAATTCTCTGGAGCTGGTTTGGTTCCAGTGGTACAGGTACAGTGGATGGAATAATAAAAACACAGTTGGGTGTTTCATCAAGACAGTCATGTCAAAAACGCATAAAAGCTGATTTTGGAGGCCAACATTAGGGTGCTGGAATGGTCCTTTCCAAGCCCAACCTCAAGGCTACTGAAAATGTGTGAATTACTCAATGATAAATGGACTTGTTCTTTAACAGCACTTTTCTACTCTACCTGAGCACACAAAGCACTTTATATAACATGCCTCATTCACAAAAATGCTTTTTTTTTTTCACCTAAAAGCTTTCTAATATTGACAACAGTGCAAGTAATGCAGACTGGAGAAAGGATTGAACCCACAACCTGCCGATTGATAGGTGACCTGCTCTGCCATCTAAGCTATGGCTACACCCAAAGTCTAGTTCTATGACATTCATCACCATGATAAGTTCATGTAAATTTATGCCTCAAACCAGCACACCTATAAGATTCAGTTTAATTTTCTATATATTTATTTTTATTTTTGTTTCCTGTGTGCATGATATAGGGTTAAATGTACATTTATCCTTAAGAAAGGAGAATAAACTTGTGGCTTGAAGAGTACAAGTAGATTTGTACATGTGTAGCGCAGTGTGTGCAGTCCTTAAATTATATATATCTACATCTATCTATCTATCTATCTATCTATCTATCTATCTATCTATCTATCTATCTATCTATCTATCTATCTATCTATCTATCTATCTCTCTATCTCTCTATCTCTCTCTCTATATATATATGTATATACACACATATACATACATATAAGGAAGAAAGAATAAGCCTGTGAAATCATATCTGAATCCTCCTGACAGAGATCACAAGTAATACTTGCAGGTTGAGTCCTGTGTTGTCAAAATATATTTTTTCAAAGGGAGCAACATGAAGCGGTTTCAGTAAACGCTGGAGGAAATATACACAGGAGGTGCCAATATCACAAGATCCCTGTGTGACAGATGGTCAGAAACTAGACTGACCAGGCGAGATCACAGCATGCTCCATTTCAGGGCTTCCTTTGTCTCTGTGTCAAATACCGTAACATAAATCTGATGAGGCATTTTCAAACTCCAAAGAACTGGGCTATTTCTAGCTTATTAAATTATTTTCGCACCCAAGAGTTCTTGTAATCTTGACAGGACTTTTAATGTGATGACATTAAACCTGGGCAAAAAAGAATTTGTCTTCATTTTTTTATCCACAGCTAGTGGATTAACAATAAATAAATAAATATTATCATCTGACGTCAGATTTATTGATCAAGTCACATTTGATTAAAAAGAAAATAAAAACAGTCAAACAGTTCAGACAGTTCAGCCACAACAATAAAACCAATTTAATAATACAGACCATCTGCTAACAGATTCTCTTGTGGGACAACTTGGATGCTGGCATATGGATTTTATTTTGATCCATCTAAACAATGTATGAAGCACAAAACATCTCCCCAGTGGTAGTGGCCTCTTCCCCTCGGGTCAGTGGATCAACTTCCAACTGCAGAAAAAAGTGTTCTGAAGAAACAGCACAAGAAACATAAGGCCACTGAACACCCTGATCCCAGTAATGGTCAGCATCCTGGAGTTAGGTTGGATCAAGACTATACCATAGAAGGTCCATCCTACAGACTTTTCTCATCCTGATTATAGAAGATGAGGACACCCTCAAACCTCTTGTTTTGTACTCAGTTCCTGTCAATCTCTATGCTCCATAAGGTCAGAGATGTATGGCAGATCTGCTGTTGTGGTTTGCTGTTAGTGTTCCATCTGGCACTTTAAAGGCTTTTGCCTTGGTTTTAGACTTTTGGCGTAAAAAGACCTCCCAATGATAGGCTTTGGAAATGGGACAGTGTTTTTTTGTTTTTCTTTCATTTTTCAATTTATAATTTATAATTGTTTGATAGGTTTATTGAAAAAATAGGTACAGATAACAAAAATAACCACTGGTTTCTGTTGCTGATATCCTGGTAGCTGCTTCACATATCAAACAGAAGTAAAAACTGCATTGGATAACAAATAAATAACTCAGTGTAACATTTGAGTGTTCAACTGAATGAGTCACAGCATGAACTAAAGTAAATAATGCATGAAAAAACCCATACATTTGGTGTTCAATAAGCTGGCATTAAAAGAAAATAGTTCCAAGAATGAAATAAGTAGTAATGGCTACTAGTTAGTGATACAGTGAATGATAGCACCTCTTAAAGAATGTGTGTATAAGTACTGCAGAGTATTGTTTGACATTATTTATTGATTTATTTGTCATACATTTTTTATGTATTTCCTGTTATGGATGTCAAACACTCAAACCTGAACCTAAACTGTCAGTGCTCATCAATTCCTTTTCTCTCAGCGGAAAGGTTTAAATGATAATGTAACTCATATGGTTGAAGCAGATGCTAATGAGCTTGATTTTCCTTTGCGTAACCTCTTAACTTTCCAGGACTATAAGCAACCCCATTTGTCGGAAATGTTTTTCTCTCAGTGAGTGCATCTATTTTAAGAACTACCGAGCGGTCAGACTTCTTCCAGCTCAGTCTCAGTAAGAATGCAAAGAGAAAGGTACAGCAGCTACCCAGTCTGTTCTTCTTTGTTTTCTTTTACTTCAGTATATATATGGGCAGATCTGATGTTTAATCCACACTTCAGGTGTGTTCTATTTCTGCAGGCTGAATATTGCTTCACTTGTGTTAAATGTCTGAAATTTTAATCTAGGGTTACTTAACCATCTTAGTCATGTGAGTATGTAGTACTTGTTGTCATAGCAGTGTTGATGGTAGATATAAAATTCCTTGAAAGGAAACATACCCTCGCTTTCTCCAATTCATTCAATGTAAAATAGAGAAAAGAGGGATCTTTTTAAATATCTATCTAAAGCAAGTTCCATTTCTCTTTTAAAATCACTTTGATTGATCTTTGAGTTGGAGAACAACGTGATTCAGGTCACTGGATTGCCACCATCAATATCCTTTCTAGCGCTTAGTTTATTGCAGTGCACGTGACTGCCCACCGGGTATCATGTGCCAAAAAATTTGTCCACTTTAGCATGGAGCCATCAATTCTTTTCATCACAGAAGCCAGCCCACTAAAATTCCCTGCAGCTGGTTGCGTGATTGTTTAATAATTGGGACTGTTGGATCAATGTCAAATACCAGTCAGTGAGCGTGCATAAGCCCATTTATCTGCTGGTTACCGCTGTGACAAGCCCAGCTGACCTCAGACTATTGGTGATAGTGGTTTTTAAGAGCACACTATTACTCTGTGGCTGCAGTCCATCGTTATTTTAGCACTGCCTTTTAATAAATAACAGCTATTAGAATTCAAGATATATATTGCATATGATCATAAACTCATTAAAAAAAATACTTTGCACTAACATTATAAATAGTTTTTCCCTCACCAAAGTGGCAACCCCCAGAGCTAAGAAGTGATGCCAAAGTGTGGCAAGTGCCAAAAACTGAATTTCCTCTAATAGCCACTTGACACACCCCTGTTAAAGTTAATAATAACATGTTTACAGGCCAGTATAAAAAAAATCTTGTTGGCAATTACTCTATTACACACATTGGATTTTGGAAGTGTGACCGCTTTGACTGAGAGGTGTCTTGACACAGTAAGCTGTCTGTTAGGCTTTGCCTCAGCTAATTAAAATCACTGGGTTTGTGGAGCATTTTTACAGAATTATCTGACACATATGAGCTTCCATGCCACAGCTGCTTCAAGAAGTGAATGAAACTCAAGGATTTTATCAGTCTCTTGGCTATCATTAGATATAAATCTGTGTGTTGCTCACATGTAGCTTACAGCTGGGTTACAACCCTTTAAAAAAGGTCTCTACAAAAGAGTGCCATTATAAGCAAAAAGAGTCAGGTAGCAGCAAAAAAATTAGTTGAGGTGGCTGTGACTCACAGCTACTAAAAAGCAAAAAAAAACAAAAAAAAACATCAATTGAAACCTACCGCTGCAGTGGCTAATATAAGATATAAGGAGAGAACAAGCTTCCTGCTACATGTTTATTAGTTTCCAGTTCATCGGCCCAGACCAGATAATTTTATGCAGTCTAGAGACAAAATAACATCTGCCCTAGTTTAGCATGAGATCATAACAAGTAGTGGTTATTAGTCTAAAAAGAACTATTATGTATTACACATTACTAATTATTTTTCCTAAAAATAAAATAGAACGTTACTTAATGGCTCACCAGAGAAAGGAATTAGTTACACTGTTGATTACATTACATTCATGTCTCTGTAAAGTGACACAAATCTAAAATGAAAACCAGCTCAAAGAGACTTCAGAGTGATTATTCAGTGAGTCTACTGTAAAAACATGCACAGATGGAAATGGAAGCTACAGTACTTTAACCTTGGCTGCTCATTAGTGTCTTTGCTACCTGTTAACGTTCAAGCTCTGGCTGCTAGGCTTGAGTCTGCATACACTCACCTTTAACATCACTCTGGGTTCTTGGCTAGCTTTGTGATAGCATGCTGTCTGTCCAAACACTTGGCAATGCTAACAATAATAAGCAATTGTTTCTATCTATATCTCTAATCCTCAAAAACAGTAGATCACTCCAAACTGAAATCAGCTGATTGTAGTACAAGTGTGCAGGAAAGAAAAAGAACATTTGTGT
>VUQR01024462.1:0-14661 GCA_015108515.1 Hemichromis elongatus
GGTACGGTACACAAACTTATTTTCATGGTGCCATCTATAAATGTCATCTCCCCCACAGCTTCTGCGCTCGTGTAGCTTCATATCAGCACACAGGTCACCCCCCCCCCCCACACACACACACACACACACACACACACACACACACACACACACACGCACTACATGGTCGGCACTATGGGTAGTCACTTAACTAGTCGTGACCAGATCTTTGCCATCCCTGATTCCCTGATTCAAACTATTTGATTTTGGCCTAATTTGACCAAGTAATGCGTCATAATATTCACTGGGCTCTTCTCTTCTTTGGCAAAGTCTCCTCTCAGCAGTTTCGCGAGCATCGGTTTACTTCTTGGAGAGCATCTGCTGAGGCTGACTTCATGTAAAGTGACTGTCTGAGCGGCCAGTTTCCACATGCAATCCTTGGGCCAAGTCAGAAGCACTTACTGTTTTGTTGCAAGGTTACATAAACAGCGAAACGTGTGGGTGTTACTTTTTCAGGACGGCCACTGTTCCTTCTGTTATTGGTAGCATGGTTGTCCTCCTGAGCAGTGCTTCGGCTGTGTTAGTGCTTCCTCGCATATGAGGTCCCACTGGTTTGTTTTTCAAGTCATGGCAAGTCCTTCTCACTTGGAGCCATATTGCATAACTCACGAGCCAATGCCAGAATTTTAAAGACCTGTAGTGTTCACAGCTTCTTTCCTAGTTAAACGTAAACACATGATGACGGTTAAATGTCTACCAAACCTGTTAGAAATGACACATCAAATTAAAGAAATACAATTCATGAGTTCAGGGGAGATGAGGACTGCTTGACTTCATCTGTGTGATTATGTATGAGAATTATGTGCCCATTGTGCGCTTGTGTAAAGTATTCATATTTCATCACGTCTTCTCTTTCCACTAAGAAACATGTTCGGGCTATTTGACGTCTTCTTGAATTACTGAAGTGAAATGAATGACTAAACACTGGGTAGCAGGGATCATGAGGTAAGGACAGAGTAAACAGACCTCAGATGGCCCTGCTCAGTCGAGCCATTGTCCTCAACAAACCCCTCTATTCGGTTTCACTTTCCCCCCTCCTCCTCGCCCTCGCTCTTTCTGTTTGCACAATAACAACTCAACTGTCTAATTCCATTATCCCACATTACAACAGTCAACAATAATATAACGAAGTGATGCACCATGAGACGATGAATGTGTTTGTTAAAGGCGTCAGTTACTCTCGTATGGCGCTGTACTCGTCTGTCTGCTGTGAGAAACATTTGCTTTTCTCAAAAGCAGAAGGATTGTTGTTACTTTGCGCTCTTTGGCATATTTAACTAAGCAAATCAAGTGTTTGTGTGTATAACTTACTCTTATCTGTTCTGTTTGTTGAGAGTTGTGGGTGGTTTATTGTATGCAGTAAAAATAAATCAATATAAAACCTTCTTGAAGTGAAGGAGTTTTCCATATTAATGTTTTATTTTTAGATTTTTCTTTTGTTCTTTTTTAACCGCACATTCAATTTTACAATTTCACATTTATGCAAACTTGTAAAAATAAAAAAAAAATTTAAAAAATTTAAAAAAGAATAAATTAAATTTTTAGAAATAAACAGTTAAAGGGACTTTATTCTGAATCCTACAAGTGCATAGTGCAGTTTCTCAGTGTTACCATTAAGAAAACAGTATTTGAAGTAACTAGCAGTTAATCTTTGTCCCGTTCAGCTGCTGTAAACTAATGCCAATTACTTCTTAAAGCATCATAAACTAGATAAGTAACATTAGGCAACGTTTTACAATGGCTCCTCTGTAACTTTCCATTTGAAGGTAGCCTTTGCACACAGCACTTATCCTTTTAGATGAAAGTATAATTGATGGTTTCAGAAAGTGTTCGGCCAGTGACAGGGACAATTATTACATGTAATTATATGGCTGATTTTGTAATGAGCGTGGCTTAGTGTGAGAAAGACACCCGTTCTTTAGCGTGAGTGTTCATAAGTAAATGGACACGGTGACCTAAGGCTGCAGAGATTTCAACAATTACTGTGAGGCAAATCTTTTCACTCAGCCAGGTTTTCATCTTTGAACTATTCCTTGCATCTCTGAGCCGCTGCCTGGGTTTGTTGGCTTTGAGCATCAGGGGAGCAGTTCAGTCTGGGTTAAGCCTTTTCAGCCAACTGTTCAAAGCCCTTTTTGCACGGTTTGCCTGACTAGCCGCTTCTCCTGCTGAACTGCCTCCTATTCCATTTTAGGATTTATAGGAATCCCGATCCCCTCGTTTGACTCTCAAGAAAATCCACCCCCTGTATGGGATTAGGATTCGGTCTGTATTACATAAAAGTGAAGATTACATCCTTGGTTAATGTTAAATCCAAAGAGGGGTCCTCCCGTTAGAACGACAATAGCTGCTCTCCAAGCTTCCACCATGATATAGGCCGTGGTGGATACTAGGGTCATAACAAAAATACTTTCAGAATTTAACAGAATTTGTTAAATGAATAGAAGTCAGACACATGCAGACTGCAAAAGGTTTTTTTTTTTTTTTTAATTCCCTGCTTTGCCTCTTAAAAATGAATGAAAAAAAAAAACATCAAATGACCTGAAAAGTAGACCTACTGTGATCAAATCCAGCTTGTTGTTGGATTGAGTAGATTTGCATGATTCACAGGTCCCCCCAAAAACACCAAAAGCCCCCTCAGTTCCCCCCTCCGTCTAAAACAAGCCAAGTTGCTCGTAAACAGAAGGTTTGAAGAGCAGGCTGGAGGGGTGGCTGTGCCCCCAGCCAGCAATGTGTGCTGAAGATGCCCAAATTAATGATGTCATTGACTTCAAACAGATCCAAGTAAACCTATTTACTCTGAGCATTTACAGCATGTGTAATAGAAAGCAGCAGTGCACTCAGCTCCAAATGTTAAACATGTATCAGGAGTTTGGTCTTAACAAATGAGAAAACAAACAAAATATGGGCGCTGACAAGTGTACTTCCCAGTAGTTATGGTTGGGCAAGATAGATGTGTTTCAATCCAAATATATATAGATAGTTAGTGAGTGCATGTAATGACTTCTGTAGATTACTTCCACATACATAAACCTTATTATTTAAAAAAAAAAATGGTAACCTGTTTAATGATATTCATTTATAAAGTGCATCCAGCATATTTCGAGTATAACGATCGTTCCATTTTCTACTGATTGACAAGCACAAGGCTGTGGAAGTTGTGGAAGTAGGAACTTCCCAAACCTTTTTCTCCTGATGTGCATAGCACTGCAGACAATGTGCCAGTTGAACCGTCCTTCTTCTGCTCGAGTTCCCATCACATGTCACCAAGACCGTCCCCAAGCTGGACACCTTTTTTCAGCTGAAAACCATGTCTTCTAACTTAGAGGTGTGAGATAAAGACAACAAGCTTGTTGGCTTCCTTTTTGTGTGCCACATAAACATATTTACAAACACTGAAAATGAGATATAAGAGTGGCGCAAAAGGGATTTCACATCGCATGGCCAAGGCTGGTTACAGGAGGAAGAAACTATGCAAGATCCACTTCTTGTTATGAAACGTAATGATTTTCTCATGTAATGTAATCGGCTTCTTCTTTAAAACAATATCAGAGGTTAAAGCAATGAGGATGAAGGCTCGAAAACTCCTCATCTCTTAGTGTGGTCAAAGCTTCCGTATCACCTCGCGTTTACCTGAAAAGGGTAAAAAAAATGACCAGTTGTCATGTTTGACATTAAAAATCCTCCAATTTCTGAATATGTCAAACCTTTTTTTGCCTATTTTCTCTTTTGTGAAACTATCAGGTTAGGCTGAGCTAGCAAATATTACACTCCAGCAACCTCAAAGCTACCCCAGATAGCAATTTGTTTACAGAATAAATCAGTTCTATGTAAACGTAACCTTTTAATGTATACCTTCAGTCAAGACTATGGTACATTCTGCCTAATGCAATCATTTGATTAAATAAAGCACACAACCGCCAGCTCGGTATTAGGTTTAATATAGATTAGCTGTTTATTTGATGTGAAAGAGTTTTTTTTCACAGCAGTGCTTGAGATTACTGATGGCATAATGATGCAGTGAATAATCAGTTCACCTAGAGTTACAGAAAAAGTCGGTGTCTATATCGCTGCATAAAAATGATCTAAAAGCATATTGTGGAGCCGGTTTAGTTCACTGGGTTGTGCAGGCAACCCACGCGACTAATACTTAGCAGAGGCCTGGCTTCAAATCTACCCTGAGGCTGTTTACTGCCTTTTCTCTGGTCTCTCTCTACTCATCTATTGGGGGGATTTCTTAATCATCAAAACAGAAAGTCCAATTAAAATAATAAAGCAAAAACATTCTCCTTGGTTGTTGTTTTGTCCAGGAAAAAAACTTAATGTTTCACATTTGTGAGGGAAACAAGTAATGGAAGCCATTATTGGTTTGATCTCATGTGTCCACTACTACTACTACAATTAAATTGCCGACCATTGACTAGGATTTATCATGCTAAGAATGACTTGATTTGGAGGTTTGGATGTTTAGGATTTCCTACATGAACTGCTCACCTCAAGTCCTTCCATAACATTTGTTGTGGACCCATCAGCTGAAACCGGTTTTGGAGAGGCCTGGGCTGCTTCGAAGTTACCCTGGGATCTTTGTATGACTCTAATAACTCTTGCTATTGGATTTTTGTTGATCACCCACATCTGTGGAGAGTAACAGTCTATTCCCTTCATTTGTACACAAATGTCTGAACACAGATTAGTGACGTGCAAACTCTTGGGAGACAGACAACAGCTCCTTTTCAAAATCTCTTTGTTTACTTTAATGACGCGATTCGAAAAGTATGTTTTTACATCAGACTTTAAACGAGCCTTGTCCTATAAATAAAATCACACAAGTCAAAGTGTGAGTAACAGAGGAGAGTGGTTCTGAAGTTTAATTAATCCTGTAAGTCAACCCTAAGTCAACCCTCATCTGTGATGACCTTAACCCTAACACTGTGAGAATGTGTCATTTCTCCTTTTATTTAAATTTTTCTCCACATTCTTGGCAATCAAGGCCAAATAAAATTATTTAAACCATATCTATGTTCTTTTCTCCGAAACAGAGTTGGGCTTAGGGACAGGAGCCAGGGTTGGGGTCATCACCAGTGATGACTTAGACCTCAGAGGGTTAACCGAAAAACTTTTCACCACTAGATGTCACTAGATTGCCCACTGCTGTTAACTGAGTTTTGTTTTATTACCCCTCCCAATTCAACTCTGTAATCCTAGCTATAGTGGTTACTGTAGAACAAACTTGTTTTAATCAGCCAAGAGAGATCAAAAACATTAAATTTATTCCGTATCCCGTAATAGCATGTTTCTATTACTGTTTGATCCAGATCTGTCCCAGAGTTTTTTCCTGTATGTGGAATGCTGTCAGGCTACTGTTTACCTCTGCTGCCAATGCTGGGTGAGAAGTGACCAGCTTTACTTACTCTGGGAGAGATTCATTGATAGGAGTCAATGAGCCAGAGAAGCTCTCTTCTCTAAATTAAAGCTCTAATGCTCCAGACACACTGAGGTAAGTTGTTGAAGATAATCAGACATCTCGGTAACGCTGCTCTCTTTGCCACTGTTAGCTGCTGTTGTGTATTATGGTAATATAATTTATAACCACCTACTATTGTTTAGCTGGCTCTTGTCAGCTGTCCAGAGAAAGGAGGCTCACATGTCTAGTCTGCTGACTAATTGCAACAATATTGGGAATAAATAAGCATTTTTATGTGTTATGTGTTTTTATGTGAGGCGAGAAGGAAAACGATGACATTTCATCCAAATGCCGGTCGCGTTTGTCTCGCTCCTTCATGGGACCAAGGGGAGCTCTTCTCATGATAAAACATAAGTATGATCCTCCATATCTTGAGTGTATAGGTGCAGCCACAAATTAAAATGTCCCAAAACGCCTATGATTTCTCTTCTCCTCCGCCTTTGGCAAGATAGTGGCTACACACGTAAAACACCGTTACTTGGAAGGGAGAGGTCCTTCCCAGCCACTATATTAAAATATGGTGGGGCAACATGGTGGCTTCTACAAACCGAAAACCCACTCCTGCGTGCTTTTAATACACTAATTATATAATGACAAGAATGGATCAGTTTTTTGGAATTTCTAATTTGTAATTCTGTGTTTATCTATAAGTAGAATATGTTTTTGTTCTTTTGAATAACCTCATTACTGACTCTACATTTCCAGATAACACTGAGGTAAGTGATTGGTACACTGTGTAGGGCTGCTTTAGATGAATTAAGACTTATGACTAATGCAAATAGTAGGTAAAAAGTATGGTTCCAATCAAAGCACTAAATTATCATTTAATAATTGAAAATATCTATAAAAGGTACAGCTTTAAATATTTTGTAAACTAATTCCAATCATAAGGAGTGATTAAAAAAAACACTGTGAGCAGATGCATGAGAGCCTGGCCAGTATAAACAGATGTTGAAACACTATGTTGCATGTCTACTTGGGATCTAATCTGTGAAATCAACACCCATTTGTCATGTGGCTTAAAGGGTTGAGATTCTATTATTTCTAGTTTTTATTGTCATTGAAAATAGTTTTTTGGAAGGTGTTTAAAGGTTAGCAAATTAACAAATAGTGACTCACCACAAACAGCTTATCTGCCATCTGCTCATATACATGCAGTAAATACAGGCAGCATTCATTTGGATGGGGCTATCGAGGGTTGTTTAATTACTGAAGTTCAAGAATACCAAAGCCTTGCCAAGGCAGCCTTGGGTGAACCTGAGCACTAAGGACACTGTGCCACTGTCATTCTGCAATGAGCTGGGGGGAAACTGGGCCATCTATATCTGGACTAACGTCTGATTATGAAGAGATTATGCAACCGCACAGCATGCTTTACATAACTGGTTATAGCACTCATTCTGTATAGCCTTTGCTGCCGAAAAGGAATAATTATTCACCCGAGTCATCTGCCGCTCAGACATCTAAACAAATATGTCATTTACTTCTGACACCTATTTCCTTCAACCACATAAACTTTCAGCCACGTTGCGACTGTGATGCAGGTGGGTAGCTGAGAGAAAAGGACACTTAGATTTCATTTAAAAAGCAGATGTCTGATAAAACACCATGTGACTCTCCAGATCGCTACGTAATTCTGTGCACAAAAGTTTTACAAAGTAGCTTTTACCGCTCCGTCCAAAAGGGGGGTCAAACAAGGCGAGCGGATGACGGTTTTGGGTGATTTATATTGCTGAATGTTTACATTCTTCTCTTTTTCTCTTGCCAGATTCATTCTTGCCATTTAAGGTTTAATGTTTAAAAAAATGGGCTTAAAGGTCATGCAGTTGCATCACAAAGCAAGCTATTGAGCTAAGAACTCTCTTTGAAAGCTGTGTCTAAAGCTGTGTCTGTCTCCAAATAAGCATTGCGTTATTGATTTGCCTGATGACAGATCTCACAGCAAACCATCAGCAGCTAAACACCATGAATGTCATTAATTGCTGTTTACTCACCACCCTTTTTATTTAGGAATGACTTGGATATTCACTAGTTTGCTTTTTTCCCCATAAATGTATCCCACGAGGATGTTGGGAGAGGATGCTATTTGGGAAAAAAAGTCTGGTCCTGTTGCTTGTTTGTTGAATTTCAGAGAAAATGGGAGAGCATTGGTTTATACAGTGCTGTGGCTCTTCTGAATGGTGGGTCAACCAAGGAAACCAGCCATTTGTCATTATTCTATCACATGGTGTCTGACTCTTCACACCTCTTTGGCACCACGGGATAAAGCTCAACACTCAGACAGATCTGGGAGGACATTTTTGCACTCTCCCTGCATCGCTTTGGTCGATGGCAGGTCAGAGCAAAGAGGCCTTCTGGTAACTGTTCTGTTTGCTTGATTACATTTCGAAACATCCTTTTAAAAATAAACGCTGGCTCGGTTTGTCATTCCTTCTGCAGCTGCCTTTTTGATTAATCCCCTCACATTCTCCCGAGACATGTCCCCGCTAATAAATGTAATTTGTTTTATGAGCATTTCATAAGTCTCCACCCCCACTTCTCCCCAAGTCCTAACCCCCACTCCCCTACCCCTCCCCAAACGGTCAGAAGTGGTTGCTTTGGTAACAGCGTGACGTATTTAAGAGCCCAAGAATAGAAGCATGAGGAGGAAAGCGGGTCTGAGGCTCTTGGCTCCTGCCTCACAATAACTCTGAATGCCATTCCGAATGTTTCCCTCTAATTTGTGTCAAAGGCCAACATTTAAATGATGCTGACATTTTTGTGTGATTGCGGAGCAGGCAGGAAGCTCTGTGCTGACACCGTCGTTGGAGAGGTTACCTGCTCGTGGTTTCCCTGATGAGAAAAATAAACAAACACCCCACCTGGCTGGTTGAGTACACTAAGGTCATTGATTGATGCAGCAATCTGACTGAAGCGTGTGGATGGGCAGCATACAAACAGAGGCACTGACAACAACTTATCAATAAACATATACCCGCATGTGCACACGCACACGCTCTGCTTGTTATGAAACAGCCCCCCAAGTCAAACAAAATGAGTCACAGCCTATTTATAGCCGCTGCGATACATCTCTCATGTGTATGAGCCCTGGATGGAGGATACGTGTCGTGGTATAGACAAGCTGTTACATAAACATGTTTCTGCATACATGTCTCGGGGGACTGATGATTCACAACATGAGCATAGCTCTCGTTTTAACTGCATTTTTCTTAGTCATCAGCCGAACCATAAATAATTACCAGCAAGGCTAAATTTGGAGATAGAATGTAGGAATTGTTTTATTCACTCATCTTTATATAAAGTGGAAGAAATTGTTCTTTCAGCAAAAAATTAACATTTTTGAGAACTAATCCAACGTATTCATACCGATATTAATGAAGCATAAACTGTATATAAAAGATGGGTGTGGCCACTGTTACATCACTTGGTTGTTTGTGGACTACTACTGATATCTCAGTTTGGTTTATTTCCTTCTGTTTTTATCAGCAAGTGTCCACATTTGGAAGAGAGAGAGGAGTGCATCATACTCGAATAAGCCTAGCTACCTTGGTTAGCCTCAGTCGCACAGGCCTAGAGACCTGCGACCACATGACAACTACCAGGAGGGAGAAATGTGTATTGCCTGAACAGTTGCAAATGTTTCCTGGCAAACACTAGCATGGAATTGGTTTAAAGTAAGTATACAGGAGCATTTCGAAAACCTCCCTGCATTGCTTTGGTCATTAGTATGCTCCCATAGCTGCCAGTAGGTTGCACAATAGACATAACTTGTCTGCAAACTATATGCCAAACGGCAAACTCCAGCAACCATGTTGCCAGTCAAGAACACACATTTCTAACAAACGTCTAATCCAACTTTATTTATAGAGCACTTCAGAAACAACATAGTTGACCAAAGTGCTTTTCAGTAATTAAAAACAGAGTTAACTGTTAAAAACCATACATTGAACAGACAAAGAAATAAATATAAATAACAATAAAAAGAAAAAAATTAATCAGTATATATTAAATATTAAAACATGAGTAAAATAGACAATAAAATATACAATTAATAAAATTAACAAAATAAAAAGATTAAGAGTGACCAACAACTGACTACAAGCTGACTCTGGTACTACTCCTAAAAAGCCTCAGAAAAAACGGTGTTTTTAAAAGTGATTTGAACGTTTCAAGTGTTGGGGCCAGTCTAATATGGAGGCACAGCTTCTTCCATAATTTGGGGTCCACAACAGCGAAAGCTTGGTTTCAGTCTTGACATGGGGACGGCAAGGAGTGACTGGTCAGTGGATCCGAGAGACCTTTGTGGAGTGTATAGGTGTAGAAAGTCAGACAGGTAAGTAGGAGCTAACCATCCAGAGGTTGCCAGGGGTTTCTAACCGGTCTCCAGACCTGTATCACTAAAGTCTTAACAAAATGCATCTGCAAACACAGAGACTTGCTTTACTGCTAACATATAAATACATAATTACTTATTATACGTATTAAAATACATACATCATGGGAATTTTACTTGCCAAAAGCACTGGAGTGCAGACTTCTTGTACTGTCTGTTAGTACAAGTATCCACAAATATTCAAGTTTGTTTAATTTGCTCAGAATTCCTCCAGTCTAAGATAACTGGCTGCTGCTTGGTACCAATCTTGTGCTGTTTCACATTTTTTCTCCCAAGAGTAATTTCTCTGAAGGCAGTGTTCCAGACACTTTCGGTTTGGCAGTCATCATAAAAGGAGGCACACGATATGTCACAAGAGGAGCAAGTATATAACACTGTATGTGCAGTTCTAGGAAGAGCCTAAATTAGTGAGAAAATGAGAGAAGGTGGAACTCGATTATAAAACTCCATTTAAGCAGCTGGCATATTTGTTAATATTCAATATTACAGCAATGTAGGCTGTTTTTATCTTTCATAATACCAACTGACTAGCACAGTGTGTTACTGTGTATCACATTAGATAACATTATACAGCAGGTGAAATGAGGCCAAGTTCATGTCGTCAGGCCATACTGTGGCGCAGCAAAGCGATGTTGTGCAAAGCCATAATAGAACAAACATGAGCAAAGGTTGTTCTTAAAGATCAGAGAGGACACTGAAACAGAAGATGTGTATGGGGACAAAACGAGCATGCTAAACAGGAGAAGGGATCAGATAAAAGTCCTCTGACAGGCTGAACGTGGTTACTGGCTAGATGGCTATCAACATGACCGTCTCGCTGTAACAGCTAAGTGTGTCAGTGGAGTGACGGCCTCCTCCCGTTCCCGTCCTCCTCGCTGGACTATCCCCGAGGTTACATGCGGAGTGTATTTAAAGCTCGTCCCGAGCACTTCCAGCAGTGCACCTTACATAACCCTCAGCCTTCGGCCGTCATCTTTGACTAACACCTCCCGGCTCATCTGTCTGACTCCCAGTGGCTGTTTTTGTGAAGCCGGTCAACAACCTTGCTGTGAGACTCGTCTGTGCCACCCACTTTTAAAGAACAGGGAACAGATATTTATGTCCTTCCTACTTCCCGCTGCTGCAGACGGATTCCAACCCAGGGCAAACTAATTATGAAGAAAAGCCAGTGAATATGACTCAAACGCAGTTTCAGAGTTCGTGTTTTGTCTACCAGCTTCTTCTACAAACTTTTGTTCTGCTCTTCATACCTAGCAGTGTTCTGCTAATGTACATGTTACATAATTTCTTAATAATTACACACTGTCAGGGGCTCACACTAAATACAGGGGAAACAGGGTGAAAGCAGTTCCATTTTTCAAGAGAAATGTCTGTGAAATAAAGTTGTGGATGGCTTGACTTGAATGTCGGAGATAAATTAAACAGAAGTACACTTTCAATAAAGGTTGCAAATAATCTGTATTTACAATATCCTCCTGAGACCTCATCCTCTGTAATGGACATTTGGTTTTGGTCTATATCGTTTGACTTATTTGAGCTACCCTACAAAGTCCTGATGTGTTTATTAGAAGGCATCCTGGCCTTCCCAATGATATCCCATGTGCTTGGGTGGCTTCTTTTAGCTCCAAAGAGGCAGGAAATTACAAAAAAAAAAATGTCAACTAGATGATTTTTTTTTTCTCAGTCCTCAGGAGGATATCAGTCTCACGTATCTTTTGAGCTAGTAAGTAAAAAGGAGTCATAAAAGTTTCTTGTTTTTTATCACACACACTGTTTAAAACTCAAAGAAAGAAATCAAGGTCAGAGAAATCAGCAAACAACGGAGAATCATAACAAGTGTTTATGATTCCAAAAAATGGAAACTGACTGCCAAACCCAATCAAGAAATTGCTCTAATGACTTATTAATGCAAACTTGCTGGTCTGTAGAGAAAGTTCACATTTATGCACGTTCAAACCGACCTGCTCTGTGAATAAAAAGACTGTTCAGATGGAATGGGTTTATTTAATTCAATTCAATTCAATTTTATTTATATAGCGCCAGATCACAACAAGAGTCGCCTCAAGGCATTTTATATTGTACAATAGTACATACAGAGAAAACCCAACAATCATATGACCCCCTATGAGCAAGCACTTTGGCGACGATGGGAAGGAAAAACTCCCTTTTAACAGGAAGAAACCTCCGGCAGAACCAGGCTCAGGGAGGGGCGGGGCCATCTGCTGCGACCGGTTGGGACGAGAGAAGAAAAAAACAGGATAAAGACATGCTGTGGGAGAGAGGCAGAGATTAGTAGCAGGTAAAATTCAATGCAGAGAGGTCTGTTAACACAATGAGTGAGAAAGGTGACTGGAAAGGAAAACCTCAATGCATCATGGGAACCGGCAGCCTACGTCTATTGCAGCATAACTAAGGGAGAATTCAGGGTCACCTGGTCCAGCCCTAACTATATGATTTGGCAAAAAGGAAAGTTTTAAGCCTAATCTTAAAAGTAGAGATAGTGTCTGTCTCCCGAATCCAAACTGGAAGCTGGTTCCATAGAAAAGGGGCCTGAAAACAGAGGGCTCTCCCTCCCATTCTACTTTTAAATACTCTATGATGCCACATTAAAGTGAAACACATAATCACATATGCACATTTTACAATCTTAAAACACAGCAGATAGCATTTGGAGATAAGTGATGCTAAAGGTTACAAAATGATCAAATTGTTGTGCAATATAGAGTCTTATTATTTGATGCTAATGATCATAAAATACTAAGAAGGTAAAATTAAGATGCCAAGATAACAATTATCATACAAATGCAATAATTATGATAAAAATGCCCTAAATCTGGGAACATGTTCCCAGTGCACTGTTGACAGCACAGCTTAGGTACTATTGCTTATCACTGTTGGTTTTCCAGAAAGGTCCTATTATAAACAGTGAAGCTACATTAACACAATACACTGACTGCATTACTCATCAGTCACTTAAATGCTTCACAATAAGTTTGAATAACAGATGAAATGTGTGACTGTTGGACTGAAAAGCATGCTAATTAAAGCAGAGAAAGAAATGTTTTGAGTGGAATCTTTTAGAAGCTGTATGTTATCAGTGCCGTTTGTTTTTGCCAGCTGCTCTACATCTGATCACCATATGATACATACGCTCACCTTGTTATCTAATCAGCCAAGTCAAGACGAGCTTCTGAGATTCAAACCAAGCATCCATCAACACGGTGAACAGAGGTCATCTGCTGCAACTGTGTGATGCTATTGTGTCATTAATGAGCAAAATCTCTGAGGAATGTTTCCAGCACCTTGTTGAGTCAATGCTGCAAATAAATAAAGCAGTTCTGAAGGCAAAAGAGGGTCCAAACTGCTAATATCAAGGTGCACCTAATAAAAACATAACTTAAACTTTAAATGTATTACTCGTGTCCTCCCTCTGTGCACTCTGGCACTCTGTTATTTTATTTTTTTTATTCTATTCTTATAATACTGCACATAACTTTCACTCTGCCAAACAAAAACCCTGGAAATATTCACGTTCCCCCCGAGACATGAGATGTTTTCCAGTTGAGACAGCATGCTCTGTTTGCAGAGTTATCTGCCCTCTTTCCCCTGCAGGTCAAAGCTACAAGGTGAGCTGTTCCATAAGAGCCTTTAATAGTATGTTAAGAATTCAGCACGGACTGGTTGAACTCATGTGCCTCTCTTAACTCTCTTAACATTGTTTTCCTTCATCGCCGACTACGAGAGTTCGGACTTGCCAGTACGCTCTTCGGATCATTTTGAGGAAATGAAAAATAATTAAAACTGTCGACTGTATAAAACGCCTTGCATCTTGTGCGAACAGCTTGCCAAACAAATCATCACGGGGAAGTCGTTTTGTAACATATTTTTGCCAAATTTGCCGTTGCTAGGGGTCACGCTGTGGTTAGATGGCTTTTTTTTGTTCACTTCCACAGAAACCTAAAGCAGACAACTTTCTCGAGAAAATGCGTTGACATATTTCAAAAGCTTAACTGTGAACTGTGTATGGCACAACTCATTTCCTGTTGCACAGATCAAACAAGAATGTAAGAATGACCTTATACTGAATTCTTGCAATTTTTAAATACAAAATAAAACTTTCAGAACTAAATTTCTCCAGCGACTCTAAATATTGCAGGTGGGCAAATTGATCATTTAAAATAATGATCTTTTTAAAAAATGTCTATGACAAAGATCATTTCCAGTTTATATGTTAAATGAAGGACGGCCTTCTAATCAAAGGCTCCATTTATGCACTTATAGACTTTTTTGACATTGACGTTGAATAATAATCATAATATTCTCCCTCTCGCCTTCCTTTATAATTGACTTTTTCTACATAAGAATCTTCCCGACACTTTGGATTATGAGTTGGTAGCTCATAAAGCCTGCTCTCCGCTACTGTAATTTCCCCTGTCAATCATTTCCAAATGTACCTAAATGTCCTGCTCCAATAAACACAGCCACTAACACGGTGTTTTTTTTCTTGCTTCATCGTTTCACTAGTTTCGTGTGCAGATAGAGCGCACACACTGTTGCAAAGCATGCACAATGCTGTCATGTCTGTGTGCAGTAGGCAGGTATGGTGGACCCAAAGTGCAGACTCACAAAGGCGAAAAGGTGAACTCAAACGCAGCTTTATTGCTGGATGGCAAAAAAAAAAAAAAAAAAAAAAAGAAAACGGGGGGGGGGGGGGGAAAAAAAAAAAAAAAAAAAAAGAAAAAAAAGAGAAAAAGAAGAAAAAACTGAG
>VUQR01024462.1:19596-31576 GCA_015108515.1 Hemichromis elongatus
CATAGCCTGTGATTGATGTAAGGGGTTATATGCTTTTCTTGTAAGACTGACTCACAGCCGGTGCCTCATTATGCTCCAGAGAAAGAGACCGACAGAGAGAGAGAGAGGCGCAATATTACCTAATTGTTATGGGAAGATTATCCTCTCAGAGAAGGCGGGGCGAGAGAGGTCAGATGATGATGGTGATGATGATGATGGTGCCTGAACCGCTGAGTTATGTGAACGGTCGATGAGAGCGCTCCTTTGGATGGTGAAGGGAGGGGTGAAAGGGGAGGGGAGGGGGTGCGGTCTCACTCAGGAACACACACACAAACAGGGCCCCATCTGGTTCAAGTGAGGATAGGGACCGTCCTGAGCTGAACTCGACGTTACAAATAGGAGCTGCGGCATTCCAAGTGGAGCAGAGTGGAGGTGCGCTACACCGATGATAATATTGAATAACAGAGGAGAGTGAAGCCGCGGTTTGCGGACACCACAGAGGAAGGAAAAGCGCATTATTCCTGAACCGGACCAAAAGCACGTTTGGAGACGCCGAGAGCGGCCATGCGCCCCCGCGGAGGAAACTCCTCATTCCACTGAGGTACAATTATTATCATTTTGTAAACAGAGTTTCCTTACAGTGAATTGATCAGCCTACAATAACCACCAATAAATTAAAAATGTCTTTTTGTTTTTAAACACCTGGTGCCTGTCGCTTTCATGCTGATGCGGGACGGTGATTTTTACTCCCTCGCTTATGCTCACTTTATATTTTATGTTTTCATATAAGTCGTGGTACTTTTGACTTCTTCAAAAGCACCTTCGGCTGCCTCAAACTGCGCTCTGCTAAGTTAAAGAAGAAGAGCAGGAGTAGGGTCATGGCAGATGATTTTTTTTTTAAAAAGGCAGCCGGTCGGGGATCAGCATGTCGGTGTCAGACATGTGGGTCAGCGCTGATGGAGCGAGTGGAGACGGACACACCGGAAACCGGTCGTGAGTCAGTTGATTAGGATTTTCGATAGAATAAAGGAGAAACTTGACGCACTAAATGTAAATGTAGGTTAGACCGTGATTAGGTATGTAGATGTATTTTTACATGTACTTCTCATTTACTGCCGTTTACTCAGAGTACTGCCAAAAAAAATGGGATGTGCCTGACAGTTTGGTGTTTCCAGCACTCCCCTGTGTGAGTTAGGGCTTGCAAGGTTATGTGGAAGTTGCTCCAGTTTTATTGGAGAGCCGTAATGGAGTTACATAATATTGTGTTGTAATAGCTCTTGCGTAACCACTAAATCCCTCTTCCCTTCTCCTTTCTATCAAATTGATCACCAGGAGGCGCTGTTGTATCATTCCCGCAACACAGACGTCCAACAGAGTTCATTGAGCCCTCAGCACCACACAGCGGCACTTCACGTTCATCACCAGCCGGGAGTTAATCATCCAACTACCCACACGGGCGGGATGTTTGAGGAGGACTCCCAGGAGATGAGGGGTCAGGAGGACGTGGGAGTGCTCCGTGCCGTGGAGTCACCCGCACCAGTGGCTTCTGCTGGAGGAGGAGCAGGAGGAGCTTTGTCTTTCACAGATGAAGCTGTGTCCATCCTGACTTCCAGCAGCCTGTTGGCACGCTCTCTGCTGGGTCGCACCTCAGCCGTCAAACGCAAAGAGAGTCCTTCCTCCAGCGCCCGGCGCAAGCGCGAGTTCATACCTCACGAGAAGAAGGACGACAGCTACTGGGACAAGAGGAGGAAGAACAACGAGGCGGCTAAACGCTCACGAGAGAAGCGGCGCGTAAACGACATGGTCCTGGAGAGCCGCGTGCTGGCTCTGCTGGAGGAAAACGCGCGACTCCGAGCAGAGCTGCTGGCGCTCAAGTTCCGCTTTGGCCTGGTTAAAGACCCCTCCAACACCCCAATACTCCCCCTCACTACAGCTCCCCAGCACACCGCTCAACCCTTGACTCCTCAATATTACCTCCAAAGAGGGGATGGAGGCCAGCAGAACTCCTCAGCATCACATCACAACAACCAAGCAGGCCAGACGAGCAGCAGGGGCTCCAGGGATGCTGGGAACATGTCCGAAGACTCAGGCTTCTCTACGCCAGGTGGGTCCAGCGTGGGCAGTCCGATTTTCTTTGAAGACCGCCTTAGCGACCACGGGAAATTATCCCCACACCGGAGTGAAGAGCTGGGGTATGACCTCCACCATTCGCCTACTGATCCCCATCATGCTGCAGGACTAACTGGGGGGAAGATGGATCACGCAGAGGCGATGAAAAACCTTCCTCACAAATTGCGTTTCAAGATCCCCGGAAGCAACGATGGAACCGATGCCCAGGGAGACAGTGGTGTCTCCAGACGCAGCCCCATGCTCTCTACTGCCAGTCGGGAAGCTCCAAGAGAGAAAGGACTGAGTGGAGGCAACGAGGCAGGAGCAGGCCCGGCATGCGCCAGCTCCTGGATCCAGCACATCGAGGGGGAGGAAAGCAGGAGGGGGCGACACTCCCCTCAATACAGTGTTTCGACCTCCAGCTACAGCCTCCAGCCTCTTCCCGCTCAAGGACAACCTGAGGTCCAGTACCAGCACGAGAACACTTACCTGAAGTGTCAGCTAAACTCCCTCAGCGAGGAGGTGGCTCAGCTGAAGAAACTTTTCACAGAGCAGCTCATGGCCAAAGCCAACTGAAGACCGATGCTGTGAGCCAGTCAGCGTTTGCCGGCATCTAGACTTTAAAGGGCAAAGTTTACTTTAAGAAAGCCAAAAAGGACTTTCAACTCTAGCTCATCATGTGTTGTTTTTATCTCAAGTATTGTATTGTATTATAATAAATGTCTTTAAAGCTCATCTCATAAACCTGCTGTCTATAACAAACACTCAGTCTGAGCAATCAGTTTTCCCCCAGACAGGGAGTCTTAACTGTACTAGTGTTAAGTGGATAATAGCTTCTTTATTACATACACTGTGACAACTAAAAACATGCAGCACAAAGCTGTTTACATCACATCATCACAGCACAAATCTCACACCGCTCGGCGACGCCAGATTAAAAATGTGTCTGGAAGTCGGCCAGCAGGTCGTTGCCACACTGAGATGCGGGAAGTTGCAGTCTGGTAATTAGAGCGGTATGACTTACTGCACAAACAGTTTCCCACCGCTGATATGGGTCTGCAGAAAACCCGCAAACACAGGCAGAGACAGACAGTAAACACACACAGAGGTGAGGTTAACCTCCACAGGTCTCGGGGAGGGCGGGGTGGTACTTCTCACTCTGGTTTCGTTGTGTGTCTTTTAGGAACCACACTGTAACTTCTGCTCTGTTTTGGTGTCTCACACCCACTACTGATCTTTGTCCACGCCTGGGTTTCAACATATTTGTGTTACCTCCCTGTTTTCTGTGCCGATGTAATGATGAAATAATAATGTCTCTTTGTGCGTTTTCATATCCAAAAATAAAACAAACGTTTGATGGTTCCAGCATCACGGTGGCGAGTCAATCATTGCTCATTGTTATTGTAAATGGTTATCAAACGTAAACACTTAAAACAGCTCCTTTGAGGCCAGAAATTCTTTCCCAGACAGTGAATTGCAGAAAAAAAAGGAAGAATGCGAACGGGAATGAGAGAAGGGTCAACTGAAGAGAAGAGGTGTTTCTCACCCACGGTCCCTGCAGGCGGCAAGATGGGCTGACAGCCAGGCAGACAGAGACAGTGGGCGAGCCCGCTGTTACTCAACAGTCCTGTTACAGACACGAGAGCTCAGTGGTAACAGCTGGAATTACAAGTGTCAGAGAACATTCGTGTCACGAAGAAGGGTTAACATGAATATAGCGAGGCCATGTGCACCCTGAAGGCCACTGGAAGACTTTGGTAACCTTTTGCATAGCCCTCAACAAGGAAGGAATGCACTGCCATTCATTTCCTTCATCATGTAATACTATGAAACAGCAGTGAAGAACAGGACCATCTTAGCCTTCCTACTCAGTTGCATGTAAATGGTAAATGGACTGGTTCTTATGAACTGCTTTTGCACTCTACATGCCTTATTTACCTGTTCGCACACATTCTTACAAGCACTTTTTTCTGTGAGCGCTTCCCGTCTAACGTTCACACGCTGTAGATCAGTGAGTGACCTGCTCTGCTTCCTTGAGTCACAAGAAGAAAGACAACTTCACTGATGGCTACGACAGCTGGCAGCATAAATCACCGCCCACACAAGCACAAGTATATGTGTTTTATCATAAAATTGCTAGCAGTCAACAAAAATGTTGAAAGCAAACCTGTCGCTCAGTATCTAGCCCAGACTGTGTCACCTTGAGCTGGGTCTGGAAAAATAATAACGAATCATGCTGCTTGGGCGTCAGCAGGGGGCAGCAGAGACAATCTCTTCACTGTGCGCCCTCACCATCAACCCAAATCTATTAATCCTACTGTGGATGGCTGCAGTTTTCATTGTTCCTATACGTGTTGGAAGCTGGTTCGAATGGTGATGTGCAAGAGTTAATGCCAGCAAATGCATCAGAAGAAACGTGCAGAAAACTGACGCTTCACACGTACAAAATATTCATGCAATCAGTGTCTTATTATTATTTTGTTGAGAGGAATAAACTGTAACAGCTTGTTCAGCTTGCCCTGTGTAATTGTTACCATTTACTCTCAAAAACACGAGGCAACAATTTTAAGTAAAATGCAGCTGAAATATATAAACATCAAAGGTTTATTTAGTCAAATCATTAAGGTGTAAACTGAATGAACAGGATTCCAATAAACTAAATGTTTTACATTGTACTTATGTAACCGAATTACATGTAAAAAATTTTACATGAAGTCAAATAACATAAAATCAGTTGTTTTTCTTATTGTTAATCAAAGACTTATGAAAGCTTTTAAATACACTAGAAAGCAGCTGAAACGCACAAACACAAAGATCTGCCCTGCATAAAATTAGCTGTCTATAAGCCTCTGAAATGTCAAAATACAAACACTGGATTAGAATAGACTAAATAAGTAAAACAGGCTGAGAGTAAAGTGAAGAAAGCCTGCAGTGAAACTAAAAAGGGAACAAGGTAGGGGCTGTTGCTGCAGGTGTGGTGAGGGAAGAGAAAGGGAGTGTGCTTTAATGGATCCACTGCAACATGCTGCCATTCCACTATCATCCTCACACACATCCATGCACCCATACCCCCCCCCACGCGCGCACACACACACACACACCTCATCCTAGCCTATATTTAAATCGTGTTCCAATAAAAACTAAATATACCATAGAGCTCGTAAATAGACAGTATAGCAACAACATGCAACATGAACAATTAGCTTTGATAAAGGTAGACATGCACTGCTTCCATAAATGCCTGTAGCAAAAATTTTGAAAACAACAAACAGTATGACTGCACCATAAAGGAAGCGTGATGTTTCCTATTGCTAAAAGTGCATCACTTTAGACTGCGTACTCTGCTGAGAGGACGCACTTCAGTATTAAAATGAGACACTGTAAACATCGCATAGTCATACTGATAAAATGACAGTAATATTAATTAGCAGCTTGATATTGTTACATTTGGCCCAAGCTTTGCAAATTTATCACAAGCAACTACTGCTGTCATTTGTGCATAATGTACCATTCAGCACATCCACAAGAGGCCATTGAACATGGTTTTTGTGACCAAAAACAGACAAAGAAATGCAGAGATAATTTTTTTTTTTGTAAGAGAGAAAAATTATTCATGATGTTAGCTAAAAGGAACACATGCAGCTCCAGCATACACATGCATCTCTGTGATGTCCCAACAGTCTTTAAGTATACTTAGCTGGAAATCTTATCTAAATATCTGCAAGACATATTTCCACCCCCCCTTTAGAAAATCAAATTTAATATACAGCTTGATTGTTTTAAACCGTATTCTCTTATGCTCCTGTTTTCTCATCTCTTACTGTGTTTTCTTTTGTCTCCCAACCTCTCCATCCTTCCTCTTTGGTTTTCTCTCTCTTCGTCCAATCAAGAGATCTGGCCTCTGACCTTGCTGCTCAATGCCATTAAAATCCTTTCAATAGTGCAGCTTGTAACACCTTGAAAAAGACTAGAAAGCCTTCTTCTGTCCTTGATGTTTGCTTGTAGGTTTTTCTCTTTATAGTCTTTACAGTCTAGTTTTACGCTGGTGTGAGGTATACAGTGGGAGGGGAAATACAGATGCATTTAACTGTTTAGCTTTACACCGCTGTTTTAAACAGGCCAGTAAAGGCATATTGATTTACTTGAAAAGGTCTTTTGTGTTTTACCACTAAACCCAAAAAGGTTCTGAAGTAAACAGTACACTTACAAAGAAACAAAATGAGAAATGTGCGGATAAGTTCAACAACATTTCATGGATGTTTATTTTTATCCATCACATCAATTTTTGCTTACTTTCTTTAAACAACTTTGTATATTTCCTCTTCCGTTCCAGTTCTCCTAAATGTAATTTCATTATCGTTGTGTCTTGGACGTTAGTCTGGAGAGAAGTATTACTTCCTCCAGGATATTCTTTTTTATTTTTTTTCCTTCATCTAAGCCGACGATCTCATCATAAGGACTTTTTATTTACTACATCATGTAGGTTATTGAGGCAAAAATCACACTATCCTTTAAAGGTGTTGGAATGTAATATCGTTCAGGTGGGATAGTAAGCTAAGCGCAAATATGAGTAATAGATATAAGATGAAGTTGTCACTGCCACTGCACTGTAGAACCGTATACAACACTGTCACTAATACAAGTAAAAAAAAAAACAACAACAAAAAACCCAACACAAAGACACAAAGCTTTGCCTCAATACCTCACTGCATGATTACTACCCAGGGGAATTCAGACACCAGTGCTAATCTGACTGAACAGCTGAACCCTGAGCAGGGGGTTTTACAAAGAAGTAATGGACCCCTCGGAGGACAAATCAAAGCCACAATTTAAGTGAATTTGCCGTTTCTATAGCTTGCTTGTTATCACTCATCCAATATGGTTTTCTCTAGTCCATGCAGGGAACACAAAACTTTACTAGTTATTGATCCGTCCATTGGATTCAGCTGATGTAAACGCCGTAAAATAGCATAAAAGGAATGGCAGGTGAAGAAGTTCAAATTAACACTCCTGTCGATTCTTGTCCGAAATATCTTAGTCAATATTGCATTTATGGCCCATGATGCTTTTTACCTTCTAATTCAGGGTAAAAACTGTTAAATGATGATGCACACATGCTCTATAATGTTACTCATTTGCTCACACTCATAATGAATAATTACACTATCCATCATTTTCTTCTGCTTATCCAATTCAGGATAATTTCAGGGCTGCAGTCTCTGCTGTCATGGAGTTAAAGGTGGGATGTGCCTGGGACAGGTTACCAACTCTCACATTCACACCTATAGGTTATGTTGAACTGCCAATTTACCTAAGATAGATTTTTTTGGGGGTGAAATACAGATCAGGAAAAAGAAAAACATGTAAGCATTGGATACATTTCTTTCTATTGATGTAACAGAAACATTAATATTGCCAAAAATATCAGTAACCTCAAAAATCCAGTTAGGAGGCAGTCGTAACATTACCAAAGATATACGTAATTATCAAAATTTGAGACATTCTACTGAATAAACTTTGTTTTTCTTTGCATTAATCCTTACAGGAATGTTAGAAGATAAAACAGAACATGACATCCAAATAACTGAAAATAAAATTGTTTCAAATCATTAAATTGTTTAGAGGGTTTATGTGTTCAACACAACTGAGGTCTGGAAACAAACATTTCATAGGAGGCATTTGAAACAATATCTCTCCTTACGTAATCAGGAAAAAAAAAAACTATAATTAGAGTAGAATATATATGTGGAGGTGGGCGCTCTGTATCCGTCTCTGAGCTTAATGGAAACATAGTCCGCCTTCTGGTGGGACTTATCACATGTTGACAGAAAATACGAACGACTATTTTCAGATTGGCTTTATTAAAGTCTCTTGCTACAATAAAAATCCTATCAGGATGAAGAGATTGTAGGTTGCTGATAAAAAACTAGCTGGCTGCTTTCTTCAGTCTTAGTATTGGTGCTTGGTGAAATGCGCGCAGCCAAAACAACGACTCCTGCGACAGATAAAAACCTCTGTTTTGCTGTGATGTACTCTTTGTTGCTGAGCGATCTGGCATTGGTGATGTAGATACTGGGCAGTGGTGGTTTATGGGGAGCCTTCTTTAGCCTGGTTTGGATTCAAGCTCTCCAAACCCACTTCTGCTTTCTTTCCTTCCACTGCCTTTAACGTCTGCAGGCTGCTATGGTGATCCATGGAGCTCCTGTCATGTACAGGAGCTCCCTTAGGACATCTCATTGATGATAGTTTACAGCAAGATCTATCGCACAGCAAGAAGTGGCAATCTTTATTAGGTCCTCTCCACTGTAGGCTGGAGGGTTTGTGACAGAAAAGTAAGCTAAGAAAAAAAAATTAAGTACCAAAAATCACGCTCTATACAATAATGACTGACACAGCTGTTATGTTGCCTGATGTCACAAGTATAGGTTTTGCTCTCACGACAAGCCAAACTGCAACAACGAAATGCGTCCTCTGTCAACGCTTAGTTCTATGAACAATTATCCTACCATGATACTTTTCAAACTCAGTACCTTTGAATAATTCATAAGGAAAATCCCGGGTTCTCTCGCCGAAGCTTTCACCAAACTCTCATTTGGAACAATTGGAGAAAGCAAGTGGTGGGAGTAAAATGAAAAGAAAACACAGACAAAAAAAATGGAGATCATTGAATTTCAGCATGAATCTGGCAGAACGTCTTGTCAAAGGCAACAGCCACAGGCTTCATTCAGTCAAACATGAAAAAGTAGGATTGTGTTTGCATCGCCGGCGGGCGCTCAGGTAATGTCACTGCTTAAACAATGTTGACTTGTGAAAACAGTAAAAAAGAATGTAGCCAGAATTTAATCAAAATAAACATGTTCAAGTTTAATTAAATTGCTTTCTCAGTTACACATTGCCTCCAGTACAAACAATGGAATATCATTACTGCAAAAAGTATATAAAAAAAAATAAAGAAATAAAAAAAACTTTTAAAAATTCAAATTAGGGAACTTCATTAGAGTCTAGTACTGTAAAAAAGACATAAACAAATAAAAATAATACGGAGCTATAATAAAGTAATTTTGTTTCAAACAATATATTCTCAAGTTTATTTATTCTTTTATATGTTTTAAACAAATGACCTTCTTCGGGTGCTTGTCACTACTGTGGTAAAGAGGAATACATTTCCTTCTCTAGTGGCTTCCTTGACTGTTTGGTAAATACTGGAGGAAAACACCCTCCGTGCTAATCACTAAATTACACCCAGTCCCTTAAAGGATCTCATGTCTATGTGCAAGAAGACAATTTTTTCTTACTATTATTGTTTAATGATAGATTTTGTTGAATGAAAAGAAAACATTCTGTAAAATGAGCATAAAAAGGGTTATCATTGGCTGCATTACGATATCATATCCAACAATTTTAGGAAAACTAGAAACTCGAATTTTTAGTACACCGTTCAAAAAAAGGCACAACTTTTGAAGTCAAAGTACCTTTAGTACTTGCTCAGATACCGTTACGGTTCTGTCATATTTGCAGACGATCCAGTTAAAAAAGCAATGTAAAAGTAGCTCCACGTTCTCTCACTTTACTTCACTTTATTCTGTTTCATGTTTCCTTGAAGTTGCTTTCACAGTGAACACGGTGCAGTGAGAACGCATCTGGATACATCCAGGGACTGTGTAGCTCTCTACACGGCAGCAGTTTAGCTAACAATAGCCCAGGGTGATTAGTTTAAGCACTCAAAAAGGGGTGAAGTGGGAATGCAGTATTTTAACAGTAGGTCTGCCAAGGCAATAAGCTCAAGGTAACTTCAGCTTGTAAAAGGCTGCAATCTCATATCTCAAACAGACACAACTACTAACCAGTAATCAAAAAGTTTCCCAGAGGAAGATATATACTTTACTCTGCTGGTTAAAATCCACACGCTTGACTTTAATAATGGTTGGAATCAAAAATTACTCACATTAAACACAAGGCCGAATAGACCACACGTTTCAAACAAAGCAATGAATCTAGTACATGTACAAGAACTATTGCGCCTCTTTGCCTGTAATGGATTGTCTATAACTGAGAAATTATATGTGTGTATGTGTGTTTCTGCAAGGTTAGCCCATATGCATTTTAACCATGCAGAAATCTAGTATTTCATATAAAAGCTTGACAAGTGAACTTGTCCTTCCTGTATGGGAAATTTATCAGCAGCTCTAAAGGTTATGCTAACAGGATACTTTGAAATTGTTCATGAATGAAAAGAAGATCTTTGATTGTGTATCTGCAACATGTTCAATACGTGTAAATCCAGACAGATGATCTGATATTAAGCTGTTTACAAGAGCTCTGTGAATCAGCTCAAAAACGGTATCAAATGTCAGCATCACTGTAAAAACGGTTTTATTGCATTTCAGCGACAAGGACGGCCATTTTTGAATTATGATCTGACTGTCCCACTGACTCACGCCACCCCGGCTTAAAGACTGAATATATTACTACATGAAAGTTGGCGAGTTATATTTTATTACTGATTAAACAAAAGATTCTAAATATGACTGCTCTACCAACTTTCTTTAAAATACACTGTGACAACTAAGTAATAAGGGATGTGTTCTGGCACATGCACATCTGACATTTAATGACCGTTTAGTTAGGATCACTAATACGAAGTGTTGCTTAGTCCAGCTCAATCTAAGGGTGATGCCACTAGCTCACATTTAACATGCATTTATTCACAAGTTTGCTAAAGAAATTAACTTTAAAAGATAAATACCGGGGCTGATAACAGGTTTTTAAAAACAATTATCGGCACATGTCTGGTGTTTGATAAGCCCATGGTATATTTTGGATGATAAATTACAAGAAAAAGCAGCACAGATAAATACTATTGTTTATTGTTTGGAAAACGATAATCAAGCGAAGGAGTTGTGCTCATTTGTGGGACAATTTTGCCAAGGAAACAGATTTGGAGATACTTAGCAAAACAGTTCTGTATTCTTGTAGTAGACTAATTGAGGATTCCTTATTCCTCGCAACCACTTTCCTGCATTAAAAGTTTGTTGCTACCTAGAGACCTAGGGTGGGTTTCTTCAGGGCTCTGTTTGCTGAAGATAAGCTGAAACTGACTCTACTGCAGACAGACCCTTTTGCAAAGAAATCATTAACATGGCCATTTCTCATGGCACTTGGCTGATTTCTTCCATCCTGAACACTAAGGATGTCTACTTAAATTAATGACTTTCTTGACTGCTTGAAGGTAAGTGATGGGGAAGTTTATAATCTTTTAAGAAGGCTGAAAGGCAATGCTCAAAGGAGGGGATGGCTAATAATGTTTTATTATGAAAACAGATTAAATTAATCTTTGGATTAATCAGCTGCTCTATGGACTCACCCACAAAAATCTTATTATGTTACTCTCACAACACTACTACTACTGAGACAGTCTTTAAGTAAGCAAATTATGCCCATGTACCTCCCTAAACTAATCGCTTTTATATATTTTACCAAAATTTTAATACACATTTAGGATTTCATGTGTATTTGGTTAAGACATGTTTTAAAATAAGTGATGTGATGTATTGAAAAAATGAAGACTGTACCAGTGCAGCTAAACTGCTTCTGAGGTAAGATATGAATCATGAGCTTTTTTTTTAATTATCTGCTGCACAGCCTTTTTCATAAGGCTACTACACTTTGTAGCCAGTCTGGCCAACTCCTGCTACATCTCGTGCTACATCTCCCAGTCCATCTGCTAGTGTATGTTGACAATATTACTGATCCGAGTGCAAACAACTTTGAAATATTTTCACACCTGTTTACTCACCTAAGGATTAAACTAGTTGCACTGTAACAGAGACACAGACACACTTCTTTTCTACTATAAATAAATCAAAATCTGACCAGCAAACAGATTAGGCAA
>VUQR01024462.1:37946-48130 GCA_015108515.1 Hemichromis elongatus
CACAAATCACAAAGGAAATAGGAAAAAACAGATTTCCAAAAGCACAAGGGAAGTGTTTCTGGGGAGACAATAAGCCGACGGACCAGGTGCAGGAACCAAAATATGCTAAGAATTGCGCTGGGAAACCTTAAAAGAAGTCGAGGATCTATCGGTTTTGTGAAGAAAGAAAAGATGAGAGGTAAGTGTATTAGCCTAAAAATCCGTCATCAGTGTTATATGAATCATGAGATTAAATCTGCAACTGGTCCGTCAGCTTATTGACTCCCCAGGCACACTTCCCTTGTGCTTTTAGAAATCTGTTTTTTCCTATTTCTGTTTTCGTTTGAACTGTTTCTCTTTTCTTTTTTCCTATTTCTGTTGTGTTTTGTGTGCTTTTGCAGCATTTTTCATATTGCTGGTGTTTTCTTATGTTGCAGTCCGTTTAGCCTCTCAGGGCCACCGTACTATTCTAATGACTTTACATTTGTCACGATGAACGTGCACCTACACTCAACATTAGCAAACAGAGAAAAAGACAATGGAAATTTAGGAGTGATGATGTAGTGAGAAACGAGTTCATTGTACTTAACATGGCTCATAGCAAACTGTTTATATGTATCATAGGAGTATCATAGAGACAGATATTAGGGTTAAGAATAAAGTAGAGACAAAGGTGGTGCAACCCAGTTTTGGTGCTCAGCAATAATTGAGAAGATGCTGATCTGCCCTTAGACACATGCTATGTCGCTCTTTGATTTAGCTTTAGTAAGAAATCTCGTCCATAGATATGTTTACATCGATGCAAATGTTCAGGTTACTTTTTGTTTAAAAACAGTTTTGGCCTCCTTAGTGTATCAATAGTATAGCTGTGTAATGTTATATATTACATACGGTGACACCTTTTGGTTTAAATATAGATGGAAAACAACATTTGAAAATATGGACACCCATAATGTACCTTACAGTGATTTGATTCACTTCATAGTCTTCCCTTTTCTCTTTTACTTGTCTCTGTGAGACACTTGTGTTTTAAATTATGGATAATCAATGATCTATAACAGCTTTCACAGGTCTAAGCAATCTCATTCATATCTGTAATTTAGTTAGCATGCAAATGAAAAAAGTATGTGTATAAGAACAGTTTCCCTGTGAATGCATTTATTAGGAATGAAACCTACAAATAAAAGCTTTTTTTCGATTGCTAACTAAATTCATGTTTATCTTTTATCAGCTCCCAAAAGTGAGGCTTACAGATGTTCACTGTGAATCACATTTTCATCTCTATTTTGGGCAACATTTGATATAAATCAGCCATAAATTAATATTTCCTTTATTCATAATACTGGCTTGTGTATGCACAAACACAGGCAGAAATCTAAAAAACCTAGGCTGCAGCACGAATTGAAGCAAAAAAAATCTTCAGAGCGTTGCCTTTAGCCCCCTTCTACGCTCACTTTGCAATGCTGCTGCTTAGTTATCATTTCTCACACAGTCACGTTCAACAATGCATTGCTGCATACCTAACTGTCACTTCCAGGTGGATGTTTCCCACAAGCTAGAGTAAAGAAAAAAAAGACATTCTTCCTTCTTCCTCTGTGACATCCTGTCCCCTATGAGATATAACACCTTCTATCTGCAAAAAAAGGGAAAGAAATCTAATTTTCAAAAGCTACCTGTCCGACAACACATTGGCCACTGTTCAGACCTGTAGATTTGCTCTCAGCAGTCATTGGATCACACCTTCCATCATCATCATCTTCTGCTCTAAGCCCTTGTTCTCGCTCCTCAAGGCAAGACCACTTTGACACTCTCATTCTTTGCCTTTTTTCATCAACCTCTTGACCATTACAACAATCTGTAATGGTCCAAAAGTGGAATCTCTCTCTCTCTGTATTTCTGTACTGGAACAAACAAGAAACCTCTCATTGGATCCAAAGGGTATCCTTGCAGTAAAGTGTTTAACCACATGAGCAAAGTCAATCCAAGTCACTCTCAGATTGTCCAAACTCTAAATCTGAGATGTGGATGGCTGTTACCTTTTACCCATAATAGCGTAGGAATAATGACACATTGTAATATAAAATGTGATAAAATGAACCTCAATTTGCTGGTCTTAGTGGCCCTGCTGAATGTGATTCCATCAGCTGTAGCAGGGAACATTGTGCAGTATTCACTCCTACAGATAAGATTAGGTCGGCAGTGAAAGATGCACTCATCCACCCGCGACCCCTCTCTGGAAATGTCACTGTGACATAAGAGAAACTCAAAAACCTTAAAATGTTAAGGAGTTCTTTTGTGAAAGCCTGTCCCAAAAAGCTCTCCTTATTACTCTCTAGCAGTGAGAAAATCAAACCGTGTGTGGTGTTTTTCCACATTCAGGTGAAATCAGTAAATGAAGTAAAACTCAGCTAGTAAGATGAGACCTCATGATTACTAGAATGGTGTAATCAGCTCTGACAAGAGAGACTTCCATGTCCTTGACATGATGTAAACAAACAACAAACATAAAGTGGGAGTAGATACCGGGATGAGTTTAATTCTTTAAATCAAAAACGCGAAAACACTTTGAAATGTAAAGTTATTGCTATCGTGAAGTCAGTGTAACAGCGACCTGGTAATGCAAGTGGGGTTGAAATATTGACGACATTTAATTTGTAATAACGATTAAATGTAACTTATGGATTGCCTGCATTGTATCATGATTAATAGCAAAAGACTTCTATATATATTTGACTGAGGCATCATTTCCTTGTTCACCTAGGTATGAAGCAGATATAAATATTAGAGATGTCACGATACCACTTTTTTTTTATATCCGATACGATACCGATATTATAAATTTGAATATTTTCCGATACCGATATTGTGTATTTTATAATCAATAAAACTGTTTTTTATAAATATTTTGCTGCATTTTGTATGAGCTCATACTAAAGTCTTAAAAAACAAAACACTAAAGCTATTCTATTATACCTGTATTCAAAAAAATATACTGCACCCAAAATATTTTATAGTTCAGCAATACTGATCAATCTAATAAACTTAAACCTACACCATCCTCCCTATTCTGGTATTTTAAAGAGTACTTAGCAGAAATATTAAACAACCAAACTAATAGGATTGCCAACCCCCAGCAAAAATATTAGGGAACCACCCTCCACCTCATAATGCTTAATCGACGTAATCTACTTTAATGCATGTGTAAAACAAATGCACAGAGATCATTTATTTTTTTACAGTAATTAAATAGATTCAACATTTTTCTTCAACGGAATAACAGACAGCACAGATGGTACCTTCCCAAAGGAAAAAGTGCTATAGGTACTACTATTACTAGGAGATATATTACACTTAATATTTATTACATACAATAATGGATTTCTATAAATTTAATCAGATGACCACTTTGGTTGTAAGAATCAGATAATTATTTATTAATGCTAGACATTTTATATAAAATAACTAAGAAAAGTATTTCTTTGTGCCCTCCTTTCCCTGTTATGCCCTCCCTGGGCCCCTGGCAAAACTTTGCTAGATCCGCCCCTGCACAGTTACCAGCTGCTAGCTATGTGGAAAAGGATCCTGGTGTTATTTGTCACACTTGCTTTATTTCAGTGGGATAGCTTTCTCCGAGATGAAATGCCACGAATTGGAAGTAGCGACGCTCCAAATGCTCCACCAGATCGCCGACAGGTCTCGCACACAACAGCCGCTCTATCACGTGACGCATACTGCTCCGATGCGCTGAGCTGGGTTACGCCATGTAGCGCTTTTTGTGAGGTGATTTTGTGATACTGCGGATCGGATAAAAAATTTTAATTTCTCGGATTACCTTTTTTATTTCTCACCGATATCCAATCCAGTGATTTAGGTCAGTATCGGACCGATACCGATACGTAATATCGGATCGTTCCATCTCTAATAAATATAGATGTTTCTACTTTCACTCACATACAAAACATTAACGTTGAAGCTAAGCTCCAAAAGGTGTCTCCTGTTTCATACATACAACCTGTATTTTTTCTGCTTAGTTTCCTGCACCAGTAATTTTAATTATAACAATTATAAAAACATACTGAAGAAATTACAACATTGATGATGCACAGATGATAAGTCTATTTATAAAATTCCTTGACTTTTTCCTATTAGTGAGTGCTGTGCGTTCACATTAAATCAGCAAGTCTGTTTCATTTAGGGTTTTAATGACTGACTTTAGAGACACAACAAAACAACTAAATATTTCCAGCTGAGGTACGAAAATATGAAAACATCAGGTTCAGGTACTGTTAGCACTCAGTGGCATTTGTGTGATTAGCAGACGTTGAAATTATCAGCTCTGCCCACTGCCTGAGAGCTGCACCCTGCCTTAAAGATCTTTCCCATTCAATTTAACGGCATGTTGCTCTTGTCCTCTTTAACTATTTGGCTGTGCCGTGTGAGGCAGTGCATCATTCCTGCTTTCTCATTGGTCAAGACGCTCTACAGTCCTAGCTGAAGATGGGTAACCATTACCTCCTACCCAACTCTGCCGCTTCACTTAGCTCAGATTTAATTAACTCCAACCAGCCTTACTCCCAAAGTGATAGCTGCAGAGGACTGTCCATTGGGGATTTTTGATCAAGAAGTGGACAAGAATACAAACTAGGACTTCAAGCTGTAGGAACACTGAATCACAACCTGGTGATTGTGATGCTATGGCTAGTGGAATGCATACTCAGTTCTATGGACAGAGGCTTCCACATACACACCCAGCCCTTCCTTCTGTTAGCCTCTGTATCAGTACTCGTCTCAGATCCCACTCTGATGTTTCACTCCTGTGCTTAATTAGGCCCCACAGTTAAACAATGCTTTTAGCCTCCAAGGGTCTACTTTACCAGCACAAAGAAAGAGAGCAGTACGGGAGAAAGGAGGAAATTCATATTCATTTCACATAAAACTATCAGGAAAAAAAAAACTAAACTAAAAAAAAACCTTAAAAAAACCCCATCTCTTTTCTGCTGACACCCCATAATTCACCTCTAACTCTATGGCACCCCTTGTGGGTGGAAATCAGATGACAAACAACACTTGCACAGACTGGGGTTGATAATACATGTAATGTGTTTGACCGAGCAGTGTGGTCTAATGCTCTATTTAAAGGATACGAGAATGTCTCCATTTAGAATGACTCTGTCCGTATGTTCTAGCCTACATTCTTCCTGGATACCAAGTGATCCATGAGGACTCCTCCACAACAGTGTCAGCAGCACTTGACAAATGTGCTAGCCCTGCAAAATGCTTGTACAAGCACAAACATATCTGGACTATTTATCTTCCTGCTGGAAAATTTATCAGAATATGAAAGCGTATCAACCACATCCATTTTGTTTGGAATCAAATCTGACAATAACAGGCAGACATTGGGAAGATGATAGATGGCAAAAATGTAGAAGAAAACAGAAAATGGCAATTTCACACTAAAATTATTTAATGTTTAATATCCGGTTGGTTTCCTTCCAGCTATTCACATTTCGGTTGTGAAGAAGCAAATCTGAGGTTTGATGCCCCATGAAACAAAAGTGGTCAGAGATACATCACTGACTCAACCTCAGTGTAAAATGTTTTGCCCCATGGATGGATCACCTTTCTTTAGTTTGGAAATTTATCAACTGTACCATGCAAACAAATAAACTCTTCTCTGGCATTTGATGAATGGACAACTGTAAATGTTTACTGTGAGTTTACTGAAAGTGCTTCTAGCTTCTTCTTCTCCATGAAATGTGAGTGTGTCTGTGTTCCCAGGTAGACTCGCCAAAGTAAAATAGAAGATTGTACATTACAAAAATTGGAAAAATGTTATCTGGTCTGTTCAGTCTCAATTTGTACATTTAGATGGTAGGGTCAGAAGTTGGTGTAAATAACATGAAAGCATAGATCCATACTGCCATGCTGCAACAGTTCAAGCTCTTGGTGGTGTAATGATGATTTGGGGAATATTTTGGTAGTACACTCTGACCCCCTTTGTACCAGTTGAGTGTCGTTTAAACACAACAGCACCACACATATTGTTGGTGATCCTGTCCATTCCTTTATGACCACAGTGTACCCATCTTTTGATGGTTGGATCCAGCAGGATAACACACTATTTCAAAAAGCCCAAATCATCTAAAAGTAGTTTAATGAACATGACAATGAGCTTACTGTAATCAAATGGTCTTCAAACTCAGCAGAACCAATACAACACCATAGGGATGTGGTGTTTCAGGAGAATCACATTATGGATGTGCAGCCAGCATGTCTGCAGAATCTGCATAATGTTGTCCTGCCTGTATAGAACTGTAGAACTGAATGTATGCCGTGAAGAAGTAAAACAGCAATGAAGGCAAAAGATGGTTAAATCCAGCACAAGTAAGGCGTAACTAATGAAATCCCCAGTGACTTTTTCTTGTTTTATATTCACCTTTACCAGAGCAAAATGTGTGAGTAGCCATTATCCAACTTGATAATTATGATTCATTACTTCACAGTTCTGCAAATTATGTTTAATCTCACTTTGACACTAACTATGGTCCCTCTAATACTCTTAACACAGAGCTGATTCTTGAGTGACAAAAGCAACAGGATTCCTAACTGTGCTGTTCCAACACTTACTGTCACTGTAGCACTGTACTGTATACAGTCAGTGGCACATTTTTCACTCTGTCTGTTCTCGGTGAACAGCTTGAAGCCTTGCTGTGCGCATTAATCCTCTGGGATGGGGCCCTTTAGGATCATTTATTCACAGTCAGAGGTAAAGTACAGAGAAGTCAAAGGTTAGTATTTGGTCACCCCAAGCCGGGAGCATTTCCAACAACGTACTCTCTCCATCTGGGTGTGAGATCAAAAAGATTGAGGCACACATTATTGGGAATCGCACTTTTTCCAAACTTGTGGTCACTGGTATCTCAAGCAACACTGCTGAAGTTGGATTGGCATGTCCCATGTGCTGTTCAGTGCTTGCAGCAACTTGAGTTGACAAAATGGCATAGAAGGACATTTATGCAATTATATCAAAAACTTAAATGCATTACTCCAGCAACTCTAGCAGCCTGTGCGTGAGTCATTACAGTAAACATCAAAAGCCTTCAGCAAGAAATTCCATACGCAAGCAATTATATTTGTTCTTAGGGTCAAACACTGTAGTACACAATAACTCTAAGGCTAAACTCTCTCTGAGTATTCATTGCCAGGAAGCATCCTATTCATAAGTCGGGAAACAATAACAGCATGACGGAGTAGCAGAATATTTAAATAGCCTGAAGAAGAAGTCGTATGATTTCACATAATTACTATTCATGGATGTCTACTCAATATGGGAACAATATTGAGTTTTTCTTTACAAAGACTGGGTTTTCAGCAGCACAAATTCATTCTATAATGAGTGCGGTCTACTCACGTATATACCAAACCTTTCTCAACTAATTTGTAGAGTAAATCATGTGTTTTAAATTTTTTATATATAGAAATAATGTTTAGTTTTGTCACATGCATAAGACTTATCTGGAGCTCGATCTTTGGGAAACATTAAGATGTTTTTCAATGTATAGATGTATTTTTCTATTTAAAAAAAATATATAAGAAAAAGATATTAACTGAAGGTTTACAGATCCTGCTTAGACTCCCTCTCATTATGTGGGATTTTTGGTACTTTGTTTCACAAAATTCTTGTTGAAAACAACAAAAATACTGAGGCTGCATTCTCTAATGCATCATCACATGTTGTGTCTCCCCCGTCTTTCATTTTGGACATTGTTTCTGCTGTCACTATAACAACTCATCTTCATGTACTCTCAGTAATTTGCCATTAAGGTTGCCTATGGGCCCATAAAGCACAAACAACTGAAATAGACAATGATAACTATGGCTGAGCTCTATCTTGGTCCACAGCAGTGTGCACTGAGGCACATAAAAAGATATGCTTCTTCCTTAAAGTAATTCTGATTGCAACTTGCAATCTTACGAGAATGGCTTTAAATCCATCCCAATTGAATGTGGATGTGCAATTTGTTTACTGCTTTTTCTTATATTTTCTATTAGAGTTTCTTTCCAGTTTTTTGCCTTTTGTAGATGAAGAAAAGTAAAAGGTGGGGAGGCAATTTACATGATTCTTGGTTTGGATTTAAACTCGGACTGACACACTTACCCATGTAAAAACCCAAAACATTATGTTCCCACTAAAGATGTGAAATGACACAGAAGATCTCAAATGTTGGCTAGTGTGGCAGAGAGCCATTTCTCAGGTCAGACACTGCCACAAGGTTTTCCTACGTACATTACTACATTGCTATTTTTATTTCCTGACTCAAGAGCGGTATATCAGGGGTAGATGAGGTGCATGATGGTAGAAACGTATCTAACTGATAAAAAAAGGTAAAGAAAAAAGAAAAACAAAACACTTGTGTAAGACTATGTATTAAAGGGGCTCTGATACTTAAGTGTCAGCATGAGCCCTACACTCACAAAGTCAGAGTTACAGAATTAAAAAAAGGTTGTATTATTTTATTAATAAAAAAATTTATTATTATTTCCCTGTAGTTTTAATACACTTGTATTGTGCCCTCAACTTTAAGAACTAATGCTTTATATAACACTCCATCATATCTTTACAGAAGGCAGGCCGTCTGGAGAATGCACACTTGCTCTGAAAAGTTCCTTTCCAAGTGAAAATGGAGCCACATCTCTGTCATCACATTGCACCTCAGGCAACATCCTCACTCTCCATCTGAGTGCAGTAGAAATCTTAAGTGCTAGAGGACTATTTGAAAACCTTAAAAGCACACATACTTGCCTTTGTCTTGATATTACTTGCTTTACCCTTTTACATAATCATACAACATTCACTCAAGTAGCAAAAAAGTAAATTATTTTTACTCCAACCAGATTCCAACCATCGGTTAGGCATGAACCTTTCTGCAAAGGTATCAAAGGCTGATATTTCTAACACAGTTATTACCACAGTGCAACTGTGAGGTGGGTGTGGGTAAGCAAAGATGAATGTACTCATTCAGCACTCCACCCCACCATTCAATTCAGGGGAAGTGTCCTTGTATGTGTAGCCGCTCTTGAAGGATATGCTTGTCTGACTTCTGAAGCTATGCACTGAAGGAAAAGGCAGCAAGCAGACAATCACAGAGGAGCTGAGTGCGTCCATTAAGGCTGTCAGTTAGCATGGGCCTTGATTAATTGCATACTGCATAGTTGCAAATTAAGGTAGATCTCAACCCCAACCCCCCCAAATAATTAGGTAAGAACAGATTGCCAGAGAGAGGAGGGTGAATACTGGGCGCCTGATGTCACTCACTCTTTCACTCTGTGTTACATGTAATAAAAGCTCTTACTCTGTGTTAAGCACGAGCAATAATTCTGAATGCAAGTATCCTGAGAAGTACCATATATTTGTGCAAGGGTGTGGCTTGTGTGAGTGACTGAGGATGTAATAATGATGCTGATGGTGAACACATTTATATCTACCCTCTATGAACTGTGTGTGCTTATAGCGTAGGGTATGTGCATGGAATGTCTATACTCTGCTTGAATATACATACATTTTTTACTGAATGGGTGAAAAAAGTAATGTTAATATATGTACAGGGTTCACACACCTTTTTCTGGGTCAAATTCAAGCACTTTTTAAACACTTTCAAGGTCCATTTTCAGGTTTTTCCAGCACGTTTACACAAAAAAAAAAATAGGAGACAGATGTTTGTTTTTTTAAGTTAATTCCCAATCAAACTAACTATAGATTTTTAACTACATTGCTGTTTGTATAATTGCTCAAGTCCTAAATGATCACCTGTAAAGTGTTTGTGCTAATAACATCATGTAGAGTAAGAACAGCACTGACTGGGAGAGGCTTTGAACAGATGACATACTCAGTTCAATTTAAAATAAGACTTTAAGAATGCTCAAGCATCTACTTAAAATCTATTTATTTAATCTATCATCTGTGATAGTATTATGTACAGTTATTATGTATTTTGTTCATCTCCCTTAAATCAACAGGCAGCTTTAAGGATGAAACATTCCTATACAAATACACATATATAATAATATATTTGTGTACAGTCTTAAAGCTTAAAGCCATTTATAATGTTTAAGTAGTTTAATGTGTCGGTGCTCACGATAAACGCATTTTGAATGAAAGCCAGGGAACTTTGGTAGCACAACAACATGTGGCTATTCTTTAT